>JAEIHY010018269.1:0-36779 GCA_018904565.1 Drosophila tsacasi | reverse complement strand
AAAGCTGGGACAAACACAAATTGTGGTCATAGTGCTATTATTTTAACCGCAACTGTATAACTCTCAGGCATTTGTTGCTGAAAGCCTGTAGCTTTCAATAAGTAGCAATTAATATTTAAATATTACAATTTGTTTGGCAAATTTAAATATAGATTAAATTATTCTTTTAAATTGTATTCCAGTTTTTAAACTTTATAACGATTAACCTTTAAAAAAGTTCCAAAAATGAAAAATCAACTAATACTTAAATATATTCTTACAGCCTTCACTCAAATGGGCTTCCGGTTCACGCCCGAGTTCATCAACTTCCTGGTGAAGAAGAGCGATCCGCAGACCCACAAGGAGGTGTCGGTGGACCAGTTCATAGTGCTCTGCGTGCAGGTGCAGCGTTTCACGGAGGCCTTCAGGCAGCGCGACACGCAGCAGAATGGCACCATCACCATTGGCTTCGAGGACTTTCTGACCGTGGCCATTGGCTGCTCCTACTAAAAGGACCCACTCCTACTACTTCGGGCAGTTACTACAAGATCGACACTCGGGCAGACAGACAACAGCCATCAGGAGATCAAGCGAAGAGAGGAACCAATTCCGCGATCGCTGCATTTTTTTTAACAAAATTCTTTTACGGTGTTTGTTTAGCTTTGTAATGTTACGTAATCTTCACTCCGCACAGTCATATTGCAATCTCCTGTTATCAGAATCAAATTTCAAAAGTATTGTTAACGCAGTCCGACTCTCACTCATAGTACAAAGTGTCTTGCGCCTAAAAATAATAATAAAAAAGTATACACGTTTATTTATAAAAGTTACAAATGATTGTGATGTTTTTCTTTGTTTTATTTAAAATGTATGTAAACATTGATGTATGAAAAGTTCATTATAAAAGCATGTCTTAGTTCTAGCAGCAGTCACACTGCCCTACAGTTCGTAATCGTGTCTTGGATTTGCAGTTGGGAATTACAATCATAACAAAGGTCTGAAAAAAATGGGTTTTTTTGAGTTGTTGGAAAACGAGATATCATTTCTAACGTAATTTTATGCGTAGAATCTGAATCCGTCCATCACGTCAGGACTTTGAGATATTTGAGGTTATGTACTCGAAAAATCGTGTTTTTTTTTACTACTTTTGAGGTTATGTACTGGGCACGGGAAATTTTGTTGGTCTTCTTTCTGTTTGTTATCATGTTGTTACTCTTTCCCTTCAAAATGAGCTATTGAGCAAACACCATTTTTCACAAAGATACAGCCTTTTTAGTCTTTCGAGTACATACCCTCAAATATCTCAAAATCCTGACGTTACTGAGGATTCGGATTCTACGCACAAAATTAAGTTAGAAATGATATCTCGTTTTCCAACAACAAAGCCATGCAGACCTGTGTAATCGATCTTAGCATTAAGCGACTCGACATGGCGGCACAAAGGCACACAGTTAAAATACAAAACATTAATATATATATATCAGTTGAAAACATTTGAGCATAAAATATGTTTGGTTTTTGGTTTGGGAATCGGTATTTGTGGTTTTCCAAATTCTTTTTTTTTTTGTTTTGTTTTTTTATATGTTTTTTTTTGGTTTGTAGATATATAATTTTTGAAATACAAAAATTCAGTCTTAAAAGTCCATAAAAATATATAAAGTGAATGTCTTTAGGGTAAGGGCTCTGGATAGTCCAAACAATAAACCAAAGAATCTCTTGTTCAGTCGTAAAGTTCAATCAGTACAAAAATGGCCTTGTTAACCAAGGTCAAGGGATCAAGCCCAGTTAAGAGATCGCGTTGGGATAAATGCAAAAGGTTTTGCCAAAGAGTAGGCTTTTCTGGAAATGTGCGCATGGCAAGCCCTAAGAGAATACTTTTGATTTCTGGACAGCAGCGTAATGCGTTTAATCACTTAATCGATAATATGGCCTTATAAAACAATATTCGAGTGCGGCACATAAGCTCTTAAATATATAAAATTGTGTGAATAAATGTGCAATCAATCGTCAATCATAAAATATCATAATAATCAGAGGGTAGAAAGCGTTTTTCGTTTGAGTATATACGCGTCGTTCGAAATATGGGATGTGATCTCTTAGGACTAATTTGATTATTCGCTTTGATTAGATTGGTTTACAATTGCTTACTTGCTACATAAGTTACTACAAAGTAAACATTAAATATTTGGGATGACACACGATGAATGACAAGAAATAATATGCTAGCAAAATGATATATAAATCAAATGACACACAAATCGACGAACATTTCTCAGTCGCTCCGAAGAAAATCTATAATTAATTGGAAGCTTCACTCGGTCCCCACATCAGTAATATTATTTGGTATCAAATTCGTAGTCGTAGTCGGAGGCTTTCACTTATTGCAGTCGATGATCAGCTTACCCTGCGAGTCGTCCGACAGGGAACCGCCACTCATCCCATTTTCGCACTTCATGGAGTACTTGGAGCGCCGCTTGCTGGGCAGCTGTGGCAGATCGGTGTGGTGCTTGCGCACGTGGACGCCGAGGTTGCCCCGCTGCTTGGACTTGTACGGGCAGTAGGGACACTGATGGGACGGCTCCTTGCCGCCGCACTCGACGTTCTCGTGGCGGCGCAACGTGGACTTCCAGCGATACTTCTTGCCGCAGTGGCGGCACTCGTACACCGGCTCTCCGTCCAGGCCGATGCCATTGGGGCTGGTGGTGCTGCCGTTGCTGCTGCTGCCGCCATAGTCGCTCAGCGTGAACTCCAGATTGCGGAAGGCCTGGGCCTGGGCGTCCAGAATGGAGCTCGAGGAGCCGCCATGGGTGTTGGCATTGAAGATGCTTATCGAGTGGTTGCCAAACTTGTGGCCGCCGCCGCTCTGCTCCATCAGGTGGATGTCATCGAAGGCATGATAGCGCCCATCGTCTTCGTCCTCCGTCGAGGAGCCCGGCTCGTTTTCGCACTCCGAATGGCGGAAGTCACGCTCTTGCTGCTTCCGCAAGAGGTTTTCCAGTATTTTGGTGGGTGTGATTTCGCCCATCGCTCCCGGTTCGCTCTCCTCCTTGATGCGGCGATGGGGAGTCTGCTGGCGAAGTATCTCCTGGGCGCGCAGTTGCTGCTGGAAGCTGTGCAGGCCATTCCGCATCAGAGCCTCCGCAATGACGGCGGCCTGAGGCTTTGGGTTGGGAACAACTGGTGGAGCCACCACCGAGCTATTGGCCACCAGCACCGAGGTGGGTATGGCCGTCACCACGGGCGTCGACGCCGCTGTCTTCAGGGAGTAGTTTAGCCGTGGATGAAATGAGGCGGCAGCGCCAGCGGCAGCGCCCACCATTTGGGTGGTTTTCTGTGCGCGCATCACTTCATCAGCATTCAAGTTTTTTGAAGCCGTCTCGGAGGCCGATCCGTACACGGCAATGGCGGCAATGGCCGAGGGCTCCAATGTCTCGCCGGAGGTGGGAGACACCTGGCGATCCGGCGGCTGGAGTTGCTGCTGCCTGGGCACCTTGGCGGACTTGGTCTTGTAGAACTCGAAGAGCATGTCGGACACTTCTGAGACGGACAGACGCTTGCGGCGTGATCCTGCCACCTGGAGGCGCTGCTCGTCCCGCTGCTTCCCATTGAGAATGCTGCGCTGAATGGTGCGCTGAATCTCGGCGGCGGCCACCACATCCGGAGCCGTGTTCTCCTTCCTGCTCAAGTCTGTAAACGGAAGCATAAGTAGGGATTAGTTTTTTGGTTGTTTTATCTTCACAGAAGTGCTCGTGCTCCTTTGGTGTAAGCTTTTGATGAGCTGCTGCAGTGACACAAATGAAAAAGCAAGATAAACTCATGGCTAGCTGGGATTAGGCAGAAAAAATAACAATAAAATGTTAAATGATGAAGCATGCAGAGAACTAAAGGTAACACTAAAACTACAAATGAATAATTAAAGCAAACACATAACAGTTTTGATTTTGTTTTGTTTTTGTGGAAATAAATAAACAAAAAGTACACGTAAATATAAGTTTTATTAATTTTGGTAATCACATAATTTCGGCATAAATAAAATAAACTTTTTTTGAGCAGCGGCAAATGAAAACATTTTTTTTTTGTTTTTGTGTTGGATGATGTTGTTGCTGATGATGATGAGGATGTTGATGATGGTGTTTTGTTGGTTTTATATTTTGGTTTTATGTGGTGGTGAGTGAGTTTTTTTGATGAACCAAAACCATTTTAAAATGTAACTCATTACCTGACGAAGCATCTGGAAAACAGAGAAGAATAGGTTAGCTAAGTGTTGGGATTATTTCAAATTGCACCACTGAAGGAAATTAATCACTGAAGCATCCTTGGTGACCTGTAAAATAAACAAGAGTCTCAATTAATTATTTATCACTATTTAAGTTAATTTTTTGGGAGTGCAAGGCTGCTTGGCTTTATCTATCTTTTGCTTTAGCTATGGGCGAAGAGCTTTTGGTGTTTTTTATATATTTTATTTAAATGTTTCACGCTTTTTCAAGCTCAATTCCAGCTTAATTCCAGCTTTATTAGCACTCCGCCCACGCGAAAGGAAAAGCGTCCGCTCGGCAACACAATCGAAAATGCACTGTCGGCGCTGGCTCTAGCTTACAAATTTTCTATTTTCCCCGAAGCACGAAGCCGGAGAGTCCTAAATCCCGAAACGCAGGCGCAGCTGCGTTGCCCGTTTCCCCGTACTATGCCTGTATGGGTGAGTATCTGTGTGTGTCTGTGCGCGCTGTGTATCTGTTGCACAGCAAGTGCAGTTTTGCCTGCTTTTCGGTTAGGATCTCCGCTCCGATCCTTGATTTATTTTTGGGTTTTTCTACCTAACTCAACAGTTGTTGTTGTTATTGTTTTTGGGTCCTGCCCTCTCTTTCTATTTGTGGAAAACTGCAACTGGAGAAAACTTTCTCTGAGAGGCAGCAACTCAACTCTCACTTGCGCGAGAGAGAGAGTGTGAGTGAGTTTAGAGAGAAAACTGGATGATTTTTAAAGCATTTTGAACCGAAATACTCTTCAGCCAGCTTCCGGTGGTGTTTCCCTTGTTTATTTTTCATATTCCTACTTTTAGTGCATCTGTTCCCAAATGCATGTTGCTGGATTTTGAAGGTCAGCAGTGGAAAAGTTAGGGGAGGCTAAAAGCAGCCATAAATGAATTTCATTAGATTTCTTGGAATTTCGGCGAAGAGCTGTTTATTTTATCTAGAAGTATTCCAGATTTTATTTACAATTTCCTAATAAAAGTTTATTATTTGAAAGTCATAAATAAATAATTATGTCGAGGTAACATAAATAGTTTGCTAATTTAATATAAAATGAAGAACGTCTCATTTAAGGATTGAATATATTATAAAATAATTTTAGGTAGTTTTGCGAGTCATTAATATATAATTATTAATTTGTTATAAAACATTGACGCCCTATGTTCATTTTGAATGTTTTATATAAATTTACTGATATATATAAATAAAAAATGATGATGATAAAACATAAAAATTAGTCTCTTATTTTCTGGAAAGATCTCGAATTCCCAACGTCAGAAAGGAGATTATTTCAAATTAATTAAAACTATTATATAGAATTTCTGAGAAAAGTTACGGTTTCAAAATCTAATGAATAATTTAGTAAAAGTCCTAAAAAGACAGACAAATAGTTTTTGAGAAAGGTTTAGGGTTTAAATTCTAATAACTAACTTGGTAAAGAGTTTTAAAATATGGACTAATATTTTATTTTTATTATTATTATTAATAAGCAGAGCCTGAAAAGATAATTTTTCTTACACTTAAAGTTTAGTTAAGGACTCGATGGCAACTTCCCTCTTATTCTATTGATCTCTTTTAAAGGTCATATTTAGCTTTTCTGAGTATTATCATAGTTACTATACCATCTAAAAATTCAAAGATTAAGTTTTCAAGTCGTCAATATGTAAATTTGAAACATTATAGATTCTTTGGGTCATTAAATCAATAAATAATGTGTATGGATTTTCTGGAATTTCCCAGAGCCACTGTTCCAGCTTGGGTATGTTTCAGAGCCGTCGCCAGCTTCGAATTCGTTTCTTTTCTGGAAATATCTGTAAACACAGCCAGACGCTCATTTACTATCTGTTTCTTTAAGGTCCTCCGCCGACGATTTTCCAGGAATCTACCCACACAAATAGCTTCGAAACCAGCCCTTGAAACTTGTGTGTATCCTGGCTTTGCGAAGGTAAAGCCCAAAAGGAGACACCGATAGGGATAATAGGGCGCAGGCTAAATAGGGAATTCGAGAAAATCGAGGAAAATCACGTGGGAAGCCCGCCCGACTGCAAAAGCCGCACTCAGATACTCAGATACAGAGATACACACCGCACAGGCTTAGAGATACAAAGCAGGCCAGGCAGGCAGGCGGACGCGAGTCGAACTTATTTTTAGAAAAACTCAAAATACACAAACAGATATCCTGATTTATGTGTGCGCAAATGGTTTTCAAATGCACATCTTGTGTGTGTGGGCGAAAGAGAGGCTAGAACTCTCCGAGGGATACAAGTCTCTCTCTCTAGGTCTGTTTTTCCTCAACTGAGTACAGTTAGTTTGTGGTTTCCTTTTTGCACTGCCGTGCCAAATTCAAGGACAGCCAGTGCTATTGTTGCCCGAAAACCTGTTTGGTCAAAGGATTAGGCAGCAATCCTGTATCTCTCTCTGGAAATCTGAAGCCAAATGCAATTTTTAAAGGGGAAAAAAGGAACAGAAAAGAATAAAGGATGAAAAGATCTCGTGTACTTGCCTGGTTAAAAGCATCCTTTTGTCTGAAACCCAGTTGCCAATTAACAGATTAACTGAAAATAGGAAATAAAAACGAACAAAAAACAAAACTATTTAATAAAAAAAAAATGTTTTAAATACTACAAAAGATACTAACCTGTAGAATCATAAATAGTTACTCGCAGAAAATTTTAAATAAAGAAGAAAACTGAAATAAAATAATAAAAAGCGAAACTATTTAATAATATAAAAATATTTCAAATACTACAAAAGATACTAACCTGTAGAATCATAAATAGTTACTCAGAGGAAACTTTAAATAAATAGGAAAACTGAAATAAAATAATAAAACAAAACTTTAGTAAAATAAGAATAACTTGTAAATAACAATAGATACCAACCTTGGCACAAATAAAAGCGTACATGAATTTAATAATAATAATAATAATAATAAATTAGATTTAACGAAAACTTCTTGTAAATATCACCACAAAGTATAATTATTTAAAATGTATTTATTTTTGTTTATTTGCAATAAGTATAAAAAGCCTTAAATTGGACCTTGTTTAGTTTATTGGGACCTTTTAAATCCGGTTATCTATCTAGTTTATTAGTATTTATACTCAAAGGCCACTAAATGCTTGGCAAAGCAGAAAAATCTTAACCATTAGGCGAGTACTGTTTATCTTGGCCATTATACCGACTTAACTGTAGGCATGTTCTTAGAAAAGTGTTGATTAGTAAATTATAGAACAAAAATTCTATATATTTTTTGGTCTTCATTTCGAAATTTGGTAAAAATTACTGATATCATTAGTTCAGCTGTGTTTCTGTTTGAATTTTACTCAATATTACACTCAATATTTTAATATTTGATAGGAAATACTTGTTTTTATGCGAATATCTATGATATTTTCCACTTAAAGTATCGCCAAGTTGTCATGATAGATGAAACTCTGACCATATCCATCTCGAAGCGTGTGTGTGGGGTTTGGAATCCAGGGCGAAGGCTTAACTAGATGAGCACCGAGTGCTCCTTACGCATGTGCTCGTTGAGGGAGGCCTGGGAGCGATAGGTACGGGAGCACAAGGGACACCGGTTGGACTCGTAGGTGGGCGAGCGTTTGGTCAGCGCTTGACGCACATGCTTTCTGCCCGGAACCAGGCTGCTGGTGTCAATGTTGCTCATATTCTGCACAAGATGCTGAAGCGACCGCGCCGTCGATATGGAGGCCAACTGCTGCAGGGCTATCATGGCATCTGAGCTGGCCATGGCCTTCTTGAGGCTGGAGTTTTCGCTGGAGTTTTCCAAGGGCTCCTCGTTTTCGCTTTTCTGCTCCACGGCAACAGTTTCCGAATTTCCGGACTTGCGATCCTCTCTAAGTGCGACACCAATTCCCGTTGCCTTCTGCCTCGAACCGCTGGGAAAGTCCGGTGCGCTGGGTTCATGGGTGCGCAGATTGTACTTCAGTTCCATGACGCTGGGCCCTGCAACGAGAGAAGAGGCCAACGAAAATCAAAATAAAAATACAAATTAAAAAAAACAAATACCAAGAAAAAAAAAAAACAAAATAAATATATGGCACAGTGCACATTCAGACGCATTCATACATATTTACAAATTGAAAATCGATGAAGAAAATGAATATAAATAAAGGATAATATTTCGAGTAAAAAGGTAAGACTTGGATTTGCGACAGGACAAGACTTCCTCTTGTTATCCTCTTCAATTTATTTACAAAAATTCAGTACTTCTTCAGTATTCTTTTTGGCATCAACGAGAACTGCTATAGCATTGGCATAATAATAATAATAATAATAATAATAAAATTCGGGTAACAGAAACTTAAATGAACTCCTCCTCCTCGGTCTCCAGCTTAATTTCAGACGTATACAAAATATCCGGATCGAGATCGATGGCTGCTGCCTCGGTGTCCAAGCCATCGTCGTCGTCTTCATCGTTGGCCTTGGCATTGGCATTGGCACTGCCGCCCTTGGCCTTGGGCCTGGGCCTTTGCTTGCTGTGCTGCAGCGGCTCCAGAAAGAGCTCCGCGTCGTGGAGCTTTTTGTGCCGATTGAGATGCGATCGCCGCTTGAACCACTTGAGGCAGAAGTCGCACTGAAAGCGCTTGAAGTCCTGGCACTCCTCCCGCTGGTGCAGCATCAGGCGGCTCAGGGTGTTGTAGTACCGTCCGCACTGGCACAGCAGCTGGTTCTTGGGGCCGTGGCGCACGAAATCTGCTACAGAGGCGGGGAGAGAAGAAACAGAAACGGAATGCGGTTGGATTTAGGCTGGCTTCCAAAACACAGACACAGTCACAGTCTATAAAGCTCTAAAGTCACACACGGTTTACGATTTACGGGGAGAGGTTAGGCTAGGCTTTGAGGTGAACTCGTGGGTGGTGGCGATGAATACAACAAATTCGTTTCAGTTTGACATTTTTATTGGCTGATATATGATTGATTGAACTACTTATGGCTATTCGAGAGAGAGTGAGAGTCAAGTGAAATGTATAGACCTTTCTTGGCTGGCTCAGTCCGGCTCCTTTGGCTCCTCCAGCTTTGGTTCCTCTCTGTTCCCCGGGTGGTCCGTCGTCCTAGAGAAAAGAGAATCATGTTAGTGATTTGGTATTAATCGAAACAAACAATGAACTCAATAAGACTGGCCTTGGTTTCGATTGTAAACATTTATTTATTTATTTGTATTTATTTGTATTTACTTGTAGGGGTTAAAACGTTCTCTAAGGACTTGTATAATGTTCGGAGTTTAAAATACTTCTTAGACTTACACACTTGACTTGAGCTGATTTGAAAAAGGGGTTTTGAGTCTACTACGGTTTGAGCAATTCAACTAGAACTTCATATGACTTATTATAGTATATCTATGATTATTCATTTGAGATCATAACTTTGGCTATATTACAAACAGTTTACTGAAATCTCCAGAGATTGAGGAGGATAGTCGGGGAGCAGATATATACAGAGGAAACATGTAATAAAATAGATCAGATTGTAGAGTAAGTGACAAGTTTTTAGAATCATTATAGCTCTTACATCTCCAGAGATTTCCAGGTAGAACCTATGGTATATGGTATGGAACATACATCACAACAACAACTGCTAAACAGAGATACAGAGACGACTATAATCTTAGGCTTAAGTTAAGCGTCAAGTGACCTAATGTCCCAGTATTAGCGGCTCCCCGGAATCGGCATGCTTCTGGTTCATATGCTTCCGCAAATCCGACTTGTACTTGCACTTGTGCGGACAATGCGGACACTTGAGGTTCGGCTCCACGCCGCACTCGTAGTTCTTGTGCCGCTTCAGCGATCCCTTGATCTTGTACGTCTTGCCGCACACATTGCACGCGTACTTGCAGTCATCCAGCGGGTAATCACTGGTGCTCACCTGCTGCTGATGCAGCGTCACTGTGGTGTGTGCTTGTGTGTTGTTGTTGTTGCTTTGCATCGACAAACCGTTCATGTACAGCTTTTCCGGCTGCTCCTCATCGATGGGTATCTTCTCCACCACATAGCACTCGTCGTCGAGCAGGTGATGATGATGCTGGTCTTCGTCGTCATCATCATCAACCTGCTGGTGCTCATGGCCCTTCATGGCCTCCAGTTCCAGCTCCCGTTCGGCCTCATCGGCATCGGCTAGCAGCAAGCCGGACTCGTGGCTGGACACCACACACGTGGTGGTGGTGGTGGTGCTGTGGGCACTCTGCGGCGCCATGGCAATGCTGGTGGCCCCGTACTGCATTACGTCGCGCAGCAGCATCTTATCCTCCAGCCGGGAGGTGTCTATCTTGATGTACTCCTGCCGCGGTGGATGCTGGATGGTCAGCTGCTGGCGATGTGGCTGCTGCGGATGCTGTTGCTGTTGCTGTTGCTGCTGCTGCTGCTGCTTAACAATCTGAATGGTGGTGGCCTGAGGCTTGTGCAGCAAGCTGGTGGTGTTAGTGTTAGTCGTGGCGTTCTTGGTGAGCGCCGGTATGGTGTACTGGATGTTGCCCACCGGATTGCCGAGATCGTCGGGCGGCAGCTCCACCACCACAGTGGCGCCCGTCAACAGTCCTGACGTCCCATTACTACCATGACCACCGTTGCTCAGCGTGGTAGCCGTGGTGGGCACAGCATTGGCGATCGAGTAGGGAACCGTTTCCAGGATTGTCCAGTAGCCATCTGCAAGAAGTTGGGGGAAAAAGAGAAGAGAGAGACTCTGGTCAGTCACCCGCTGGGATGAGTAACACTCAAATGTATACAATAATTACTTGTAAGCATTTTAAACAAGTGTGTGAACTGTGAACTGCGGGGCCGTCTTGGGGGGATTTTTTCGGGGAAGTGATGTTTCGGGGAATTTATAAACTTGGACTTGGTTTTATTTTTGCTTTTACGCATATAGTATATGATTCGTATGCTTTATTCTTAATCGCTTCTTGCATTTACAAAGTTATAGAATAGAAAAATGTACACAAATTCAAGCTTCGCTTTTGCTTACGCGTCGCTGCTTTATAGAACACCAAGAACACTATAAAATTACAGGTAGGTAAGTGTAGGTAGTATATCGAATTATTAAATGTATAACTGAGGAATATATGTGTGGGTGTATTTGTAGGTGTATTTGTGTGTTTTTGTTTGTTTCATAAAAACGTGGCAAACTAATGGCGCTTTAAGTCTTTGATTGCTGGCAAGAATATTTGAGTTTTGAGAGAACACCAACCACTAAACAACATGTAAAGTATAAATCTGTATCTGTATCTGTACGTATTTGTATAAATAATGAAATTGGTCCTGGACCGATTGCAGCTATGCTAACTTAGACATAACTCAAAACATAAAGACGGGAAAAGGAAAAGATAAAAAAACGGAATGCGCTCAGATAAATTATTGGTAATATAAAAGAGGCTTAGAGTTCGTTAAGTAAATTGGTGCACGGAATGTGGGGCGGCCAGCTCTGCCACAACGTTGGTAGAAGGGTTGGGGTTCGGGAACGGGTACGGGTACGGGTACGGATACGGGTTCGGTAGGTTGCGGTAGGTTGTTAATGGTTGCGGGTCGCAGGCTGCAGGTTGCAGGTTGCTAGGTTGTTGGAGGTAGCTACTACTTGGACAAGCAACTATATATATTGTCTGTATATATTTTCATTTGGTAAACATTTCACATTACGCCTCTGCGAGCGGCTGTGCTCTCTTTGTGGTTTCTTCCCCGGATTATAAGCCTTAGCCATCATCATCGTAGTCCTCGTCATCCTCCTCGCTCTCCTGCAGCGCCGGCACTGCCGTAATCGTTAGATCGCGACCCGCAAAATCGAAATTGATCTCGCAGAGGGCCGCCGCCACATCGCTGTCCATGCCACCGCCATCGGCATCCGCATCCGCATCCGCATCGTTGTCATCGGGATCGCCGTCCTCCTCCTCGTTGCTCAGATCATCCTCGTTGCGTATCACATACAGGCTCTCCTCGTCGTCGCGCGACTGCTCGTAGAGCATGCAATGCTTGCGCTTCGCGTGACGCAGGACATGGTCCTTGCGCCGCGACCGATACTCGCAGGAGACGCACTTGTACTTCTTCTGCTTCAGGCAGTACTTGCGCACGTGCTCCTGCAGCTTCTGGTGCGACTTGTAGTAGCGATTGCAGTGCTTGCACTGCATAAACGTATCCCGCGACAGTCCCGCACCACTCGAATTCCCACCGCGTGCCGCCGCATGGTTGGAGGACGCGCTGGTGTTCACTTGGGTTATGGTTGTGCTGTTATTGTTGTTATTGTTGAGATGGTAGCCATAGAACTCGTCGCCCGCATTGGCACTGGCGCCGACATTGACGCTCGTCGAGGAGGTGTCCACGCCCAGGAGGCTGCCCAGGATGGGGTAGATGTCTGCTGGTGGTCAACATATACATATGGGTACACACGCACACACAGCATTGAGGTGTCGATGACGGTATCGGTGTCGGTGTCGGAACAAAATAAAAGGAGAACAAAACCAAAAGGCAAAATTAATAGTGGATCGATAACAGAGCGCACATTTAAAATTAAATTAAGTTAAATCAAAAATAATATCGAGAACTTAGTGTCTTTCATTTCTACCCAAATAGACGCTGAATGGTGAATGTCGGAGCTGGATTGGTGATTGGTGATTGGTGAGTCTTGTTGTGGTTGTTGTTGGTTTCTGGAGTTAGCAGCTGAGAACGATGATGTTTGGTTTTTATGAACGATGATGATGTTGGTGGTGGTGTTGGGATGCGGTGATGGAGAGATGACGCGTTATGGATGACACAATATTCCCAGGAGAGTTACACATGTTCGCACCACATATACAAAAAGCCACTCAAGCAATCTAAACAAAAGCTTCGAAATATATATAATATATGTATATATACAGGAAGAACGAAAAATAGGTAAACGGGTAACAAATGTCAGTGTTGGTGTGTGTTGGAGTAACTCGTTGGTGTGATTTTCAAAAACTACAACAATACAGCAAATTAAATTACATATGTTTATCATATATGTATATATATATTTTTTTCAGTACAATATCATTGATTATCATGATGCGAGGGGGCCGCCGCCAAGATGTCCTTCGTCTTTCAGGCTCAAATCCTTAGAAACCGAGTTCCAAATCGTGTCCATCTAGAAAAAGAGAAAAGATTATGTTAGTTCAAGGTTTTTTTTTAAGTTAATTCCACAAGGGTTTCAGCTGCTTTCTTTCAATATTTTTTGTTGCTGCAAAGAAGAAAGTTTTTAAATAAAGGCATTTAAAAGTTTTGATTTTTCATCTCTTTTTTCAATATATATTTAAATTTAGTTTTTATTTGTTGGTTTTCTGGTTTCTGCCTGTGTTTATACTTATAACAATTAAATCGTTTTACTCGTTTAACATTTAAAATATATAGTTTTACAAATTTTGTTTAAGGCGTTTTCTCGGCTTTATATATTACACAATCATAATTAAATGTACTCTGAATTCGTTCTAACATTTCGTTTTTGTTTCAATGAAATTGGTTTTTATGGTTTTAAGCACACTTTTCTCATAGTCTAACTGGCATTTTGAATGTCGTCGTTTGTTGTTTCGTTTCGTCAGATTTTCCATTTTTCATAAATATATATATATATAGATTTAGATTGATTTCTATTTTAAATTTGTTATTTTCTAAATTGCAGTGCAAAAAGCAATGTGATTTTTCTTCATTTTTCTTTTGTATATAAATCTTTAGTTGTTTTGTATAATTATCGTTTAGCTATATGGTACAAAGGTGTGCCAACTCGAATCGAATTTGTATTTTGTCTGCTTTTTTGTGGACATTTTTTCATTCTCTGCGTTTCCCATTGTCAACATTTATTCAACTATTCGTGAAGCGTGCGTTTTAACAGCAATTAACAATCATTTCTCACTTCCCCTTGCTCTTACACTTTTTTGTTTTGTTTTGTTAACTTAAAGCTACTTGATGTACTTGACTTTATTGTGTGTGTGTGTGTGTGCTATGTTTTTAGTTCCCCATTTTTGTATTATTAGTTTTTTCTATCCGGAAATAAAATTAGAACAAAATGAATAAACTGACTAAAAACAAACAGAAAGTGTTGCAAACAAAATATCAGAGTTTCCTAAAGCATATCCTTTTATCTATTATGTATGTGTGTTATGTTTATGTTTTTGTGTGTCGTGTGTGTTTGAAAAGAAAGCCTTTCTCTTGACCAAAACCCAACCTATTGCCACCCTCGCCCTGCCTCTAGGATCTGGGATCTAGGATCCCAACCTCTTCTTCCATTTCCATTTTCATTTCAATCACAATTAATCACATCGATTCCTTTATATGTATGTTTGTTTTGTTTTCGTATCTAATATATATTTAGATATATATTTTGCTTTACATATAATTTAACATTCACAGCTCCTTGTTTACAACTTTTTTTTTTAGCGTGTATTTTGTGTTTGTGTGTGTGTTTTGGGGTGTGTACTCTTTGATATTGTTTTTATTTGTTTGTTTAACAGAATTAATTAATAAGGATACATATTAGTAGAATAGAGTTGTTATCTTGGGGGTGTTAGTACAATTTCTCGAAAAATATTTCACTTTTTTATGGGTTTATACACACACCCTCTTCTCCTCCTCCTCCTGTGTTTCTCTGTACCTTGGGTGTGTTTTAAGGGGTTTTTATTTTGTGTTAGTAGATAGATTGTTTGTTTATTTGTTAATCAAATTATATTGAAATTTATCACATGCCTTTCTCTTTACATTTTAACTATAACTCGACTCGAAAGTTCTGCCAACATTTCGGACTCTGTCTTGGATTTTCCTAAGTTTCCTTCTTCCTTTTGTATGTATATTTGGTTCACATTTCGAGTCCATCACATGCGCTGTTGATAAATTATAAAATAGGCTTGGTAATATAGATGAATCCATCGCTTTCCTCTCGTTGTAACAACAAAAAATTAAATGTTCTCTCGCTTAGAAAAGTAATTAAAATTATTATGCTTTTGTTTTTTGTATAGATATAAATAAGAACCACAACCTTAGAAAAAATTAGATTATTGATTATATGTGAAAAACGAACGTTTACAAATGGTGAATTAGCGATATATTCTAACCGAAATGATAAGCAAAAACAACTCTCTAGAAACTGACTAGCGCAAGAAAGCGATTATTTTTAAAGTATATATAATGTATATAATATTAATAATAAGTGTGTATCAATCCAAAGCAGATGTATATAACCAATCAAGTTTGTTTCACAAAAGTTTACAACGAATTAAAATTTTAGCATTTCCTTCCTCCTTCCTCACCTAATTCGCGAATACTGACCGATAAGAATTTTGTTTTTTGTTGTGTCTAACACTTTTCAATTTGTAATATTCGTAATAATGTTTTTTTTTTTTCAGTTTTTGTTAGTTTCTTTTTTTTTTGTGTCAATTTGTGCCATTGTTGTTGTTGTCTGTAATTTAATTTACTTTTTTTATCACATTTTTTGTGTGTGTGGCACAAAACTTTAAAAACTGACAACAAATTAATGGTATGCGCGCGCCCCTAAATGTGTATTGTTTTTTTAGTTAAGTTTTTGTTATACATTTAAGCTCTTTCTTTTGGTTTTTGTATATGAACAATTATCAAAAACGTTTAGAATTCGTGTTTGTGTTGTGTTGTGTGTGTTTGTGTAAATAATATTATATTGTAATAACAAAGACTCCTCTTCAATCTCCTCCTCATCCTCAGGGTTTGCTTCCAAATGGTTCGCTTCTCTCGTTCTTCCACAATTTTGACAAGTGTAAATTATATAATTAATAAGAAAACATATACAATTACGATTACAATTAATTACAATGACGACTATATTCTTTATATCACATACCAATTTATATTTCCTTTCTGACTGTGACTCGATGCGAGTTCCCCCAAAACCCGTTTCTACGTTTACATTGCCAATTCCTCACATCCTCCTGCCTGCTGCTCTCTCGTTTGTAAGCTTAATATTTTCTACCAAATAATTAATAACTGTTTTAGTTGTAGTGTTTTTAGTTGTAGTTTTTAATTGTTGTTTCCAGTTTTTAGTTTGTCTTCGCAAAACCTTTTGTTTGCTTTGTGTGTAGGAGGCGCCGCCCTGAACCCAAAGCCACGATAATTTTGATTCCGTTTTTGGTCAAATTAAAATTCCCGCTATCACATATCGTGGTTCATTGTAATTAAAACATAATTTAAAAAAAACGTACATGGAATGAGCACAAGATAAATTAATAAATTGTTGGTTTTGTTTTGTTTGTTTGTTTGTTTTTTTTTTTTTTAGAAAAAGAGTAGATAGAGATCGTTTTTTTAACTACTAACTATAATTTGTTATATATAATATTATATATATTATGCGTAATGTGTGGCTTTTGGGTGTTGCGTGTACCTAAGCAAACTTCAAACATTTCTTTTTCTCTTGGGTTTTGTTAATAAAACAAGCAAAACAATAAAAACAAATGTGAAAAAGGTAAAAACGACGACTGTTTATGTTGTTTTCGTGCCCTTCGTGATCTACTACTTTCCGGGGGGGTCTCTTCAAAGACTTAAGCTCTAGCTCCTTGACTCTGACTGCGATGTGTCGGTGTTGGGTGTTTTTTCTCCTATATCTTAGGATTCTTGCCAGCATTGCGAAGGACAACGGCGCGCGAGAGTGTGGCCTGCACTAGAAATTACACTATAATTAATGTGAATGTTTAGGTTTTTTTTTTTTGCTGCTGCTGCTGCTTCTACACAATAAAATGCATAAATTTCCCCTATTTTTCCCGTTGTTTTGTTTTGTTTTTTGTTTTTATCAAGAAAAAGTTCATTGAGATCATTGAGTTTTCCTAAGGATTTTACACATCATCATCAGCATCATCATCATCATGCAACATGCGGCGGCGTCGGCCCTCTCGCGCGCCCCCTTCATCCCTTCCCCTATTTCTTTCTATTTTCTTTCTGCCAATTAAAAAAACCGAAAAACAAGTTACAAAATTAAAGAAATGGTTTGTTATCAGGGAGAATGCAAGAAAAAAAAGGATTAATATTTTCTAATAATTAGAATTTGTTAAGAATTCCCTTCTGTTTTTTATATACATAGTTACGAGTTAGTGTGTAGTTGGTATATATTTATATATATATTATATATATAGTAGATATATATGTAAAAACGACTATATGTTTCAAGATCATTTGGAAAATTACATAAAAAAAATAAACGGCGCTCTGGACTGGACTGAACTGAACTGAACTGAACTGAACTGAACTGAACTGTGTGTGTATTTGGGGCTTGGGAGCTCTGACTACTCTGACCGAAGCCCCACCCGAAGTCCGCCCCACATAGATCCCGATCCCCCGTTTACGATACCAATCGATGCGTTCCCGGGCAGCAGCCACTACAGTTGCCTGAGAGCCTGGCGTCATCGGATGATGCCGTTGCAGCAGCACTCGTTGTCGTATCATCGATGTTGATGGGTGCGCATGTGCAGCACGAGATTGTGTTTGTGCTTCGACTTCTTGTGACAAATGGGGCACTCGAACTTTGGCTCAACGCCGCACTCGAAGCGCACATGACGATTGAGGCTGTGCGGCCGGGCGTACGTGTTGCCGCATCTATCGCAGGCGTAAGCTCCTCCGCCGCCGCCGCCGCCGCCGCCGCCGCCGCCGCCGCCGCCGCCGCCACCGCCACTGCTTCCTCCAGCGCCGCCTGTCCAGGTTCCAGCCGATGATCCTCCTCCTCCAGCTGCCGCTGCTGCCGCTGCCGCCGCCGCCGCTGCTGCTGCCGAGGTGGAAGCTCCTCCGCCGCCGGCGGACGAGGCACTTGTATTGTTGGCCGCCAGTCCAGCAGCTGCTGCCACGGCCACAATCACGGCCGCTGCACTGCTCGACGGATCCTGTCCAGAGGCACCGCCGCCGCCGGCCACTAATCCGCCGCTGCTACTGCTATACCGACGCGTCGGCGTGTCCGGCCTCTGGCTCTGCCCAGTTGGATAAAGCAGCTGCGGCAGGGCACGGCCGTGCGGATGATGGCCGTGATGGTGCTGGGGCAGATGGTGCTGATGATGGGCGCCGCCTATGGGCAGAGGGTTCGCCTGGGCGGCGGCTAGCAGGACTTTGGCCAGACCCGTGCGCAAGTCACAGGGCTCCATGCTGTCCTCGTCGTTGCTATCGTTATCATCGTCATCATTGTCGCCATTGCCGTGCCGCGGCTGGGTCTTTGGCAACAGCAGGTGGCCCGGGCAGTGGGTGGGCGTGGCCCGGTTGCTCTCTCCGAGCTCGTTGTGGTCCGACTCTAGACCGATGCCCGGCTCAAACTTGATCACGGGCCTGTCGTCGACTGGGGGACTGTGGTAGGAGGGACTCGTCTTGATGCCCATCAGGCTGTAGCCGCCGGGATGGGGGCCGGGCGACAGGTGGCCAAAGTCTGGGAGGATTGGATGAGAATATGAAAGTAAAGGAGGTAGATTTTAGTGTTCGCTGCATAGAGATAGTCGCTTCGATTTTGCATAGATTTTGTTCGTCTGATCGGGAAATCATAAGAAAACCTATTTTACTAACTGGAAGTAAATGAAAGTTATTGTTGCTATCACTTGGCGACCGTGATGCACTAAGACAATATATAAATTATATATCTTTACCGTAGTCGTATCGAGTTCTTTTGTGTTTGTTTACTTGTTTTATGTTCTTTTTGGTTTTTGGTTTTTTCTTTTTTGTTTTTTAGAGTTAAATATGTTGTTGCTTTAGTGAGGGATACATATGGTGCTATGGAGTGTGGAGTGGAGTGAGATCTGGATAGGTGTGTGTGGTGTGTGTTGTGTGTGGTGTCTGGTGTATTTTTGGTGTATTTTGGTGTGTTGTTGGTGTGTTTTTGGTGTGTCTTTGGTGTGTTTTAATGTGTCTTTCGTGTTTGTTTTTGGTGTGTTTATTTATGGTGTGTTTTTTGTGTGTTTATGGTGTGTTTTTTGTGTGTGTTTTGGTGTGTGTAAGTAGGCTGCAAAAGTAAATTTTTTGATTAAATATATTAAATTAAAAACACAATGAGAGTACATCATAAATGTCGAGTAGGAACATTTCGAGAGCTAAGCAAAAATAAACAAAACAACTTTGGTTCTCAGTTACAGGTGATGAATGTCCTTTAAAAATATACGTGTTGGAGTAATTTATAGTTATATATATAGAATGTGTGTGGTGTGTGTGTGTAGTGTGTATTGTTGGTTAGTGACATAAAAACACTTAATATTACTAAAAAAGGGGAGACGGAGTCGGCGGAGAAGAAGGAAAGGCCAAGTTTCTCTCCTTCCGATTTCCAAGGCCCAATATTTGTTTTTTGTTTTTCTATTTTGCTCTTTCTTTTTTATGAATACGCATGCAATATTAAAATGTAAACAGGGAAATCATATTAAACAATAAACTTTAGTTATTTTCGATAAAATATATATAACTCTCTATACAAACTAAGTTTTTTCTGTTTCTGTTTTCATTTTCAAATTTTAATTTGTAAATAATGTAATCAGATTTATACGCTTCACAATCGCTATGGTGAAAAGACAGAAAACGAAATCGATGGGTAAACGAAACTTAGGCTAAACTATAAAACAAAAAAATAACAGAGAACGAAAGAAGAAACTACAAGTCTAATAGGTTTCATACATAGTTTTGTAAATCATATAGTTACTTCATCTAACAAATACATATACATATATATATATAAAGTCTAGGTAGAAGGATACAATACATGGTTATGCATAACTATATATTATATAAATAGTATTTATATAGTAGGTAGGTTGTAGTAGTTTTTTAAGCATGCAAACAACAATAAGAGAGGGAAGAGGAGGCAACACCATGAGCTGCGTTGTTTTCTTTGGCTGTCGTTCATCAGTCAAGACCAACATCATCTTCATCATCATCATTATCATCACATCTTCACATCCATTATCATCATCATCACCATCCACCTGAAATATAGATCTGATTAGTATAGATTCTAAGCAAGGATTTGCCTACACAACTGTACGTGGAGGAGGAGGAAAAGAGGAGGAGTAGGAAGACGAGGAGAACGAGGAGGCGGATGCGGATGCGAATGTGAATGCGAAGGATTCCTGTGTAAAATGTGTGTGGAATGAATCTCTAAATATGGATTGATTTTGCATTTAAATAAGTACAACTTGGGTTTTTGTTATTTTCTTTTTGACATTTGCTTTTAATTGTATTTCGAATTTTCTTTTTTGGGGTTTTTTTGTTTTTTGGTTTCTTTGTTTTTAGGTTTCTTTCTTTTTTAATACATTTAGCCGGCAATAATTACGAAGTTCAGTTAATGGGAGAAATACATAGTTTTTAATCAATAAACCAATTAATGAATAATTGTCTTTTGTTTGCTGCAACTTTATAGAGGTATTTATTTGTTATTATTTCGAGTTTACATTACATTCCTCTGGTAGGTCTGGTAGGTGTTTCAGTGCCGGATTCTTGCTGGTTTTTCTCTCAGTGATTTTCTCATTAAATCTAAACGTTTTTCCCATTTTTTTTTAAAGCATACATGCGCGCCGATGATAAAATGGTTCGAATTTAAACATTGTCATTTAATATTAGCAATTAGAATTATAATTTTTGTCTAAAATTGAAAATATTATCTCATTATCGTTTCGTTTTGACTAGATAATCGTTTTATAGTAATTCATAATTATAATAATTGTAATATATATATAAGCATAACTTAATGACCAGAAATAAAGTCTTTGTAAAATGTTTCTAACAAATTAAAAAAACATAATGCGAAACGAATGTGTTGTGTTTATCGTTTATAATTTATAATTTAATATTAAGTATATCTTTGGATGGGGCATTTGCTTTACGATCATGCCATGCATATTATAGTTGGGGTTTCCTTTTCTCCTCTTTTTAAATAATCTCGTTACAAAAGATTCCCTTTCTCTTTGGTTTTCTCTTTAAATGTTTTCTTTTTTTTGTTGTGTATATTTTGTTTGTTTTTTTTTTTTAGCACACCTAAAACAAATTTTAGCTGTGTGTGTGACTAGTTCCATATAATTGTCTTTTCTGGGAAAAAATTTACACATATTTATATATATATTTATATATGAAGATTAAGTTAAATTTTGTTTTTGTGAGAATTCGCTAAAGCAATGCAATTATTATTGTAATTGCAGTTGTTGTCCTTTTTTTTTGTTCTTTTCTTTTTCTTTTTGTTAATTTTGTGTTTGCAAACTATTTCTAGTCCCTTTGCTCGGTGTAGCATGGCATCTCTTCTTACAATTCACTCACTGGCTTCGTTCAACGAAAAAAGGTTATCCGAGTCCGAACTCGAGGGCGGAGGAGTGCCCACTAAGATGGGTGTTTGTACAAGTCCTAGTCTCTCCCCCTAAACACCTTCGTTCTGGAATACCAAAGTGTAGGTGCTGCTCGAGTTGCTGCTGCTGTTGTTATTGTTGTTATTGCTGCTGCTGCTGCCGACGGGAACAACGCCACCGCTGCCACCCAGGGAGACCATGGCGTTACCACCACCCGATATCGATTTCGGCTTCTCCTCCTCGGCATCCTTCTCGCGATCCCGACACTTGGTGTTCAGGTGTCGCTTCAGATTGCTGTGGACATTCGTGGCATAGCCGCACATCTTGCTGCAGAAGTAGCGCGGCGGCAGCCCGCACTCGTTCTTCAGGTGACACTTGAGGCTGTTCTTCCACTTGTAGGTGCGATTGCAGTTGCGGCACACCCACGGCTTCTCAATGTCCGCGTTGTAGATCATGTCGGCGGAGTGCTCCAGCGACTCCTTGCGTGTGCGCTTGTTCTGGACGAGGATGCGGTAGCGATTGTCGTCCGAGTGGGACCAGTTGAGGGCGTCCATGCTCAGGCTACTCAGCTTGCTGCTCAGCAGCGTTGAGTTGGCCGAACCGCTGCCACCACCACCGCCGCCGCTGGTCCCGGCCATTGAGCCACCCATTTGCTTGGGCGCCGAAATCGTGGTGATGGTAGCTGGAATGGCGGGGAGCTTGATCTGCAACGACTGGCTGGTGGGCTGGAGATTCAAGTGCTGCAGGTGCTGCTGCTGCTCGAGCAGTTGCTGCTGCTGCTGGGGACTCAGCACGATCTTCTTGACCGAAGCTCCGCCTGCCATTGAGCCTGCTGCCGCCTTCTGCTTGTCGTTCGATTGCTTGGCATGCTTCTGCGTGGCGGCCGCTGTCGTCAGCAGGTCATCGTCGTCGTCATCGTTGTCCATTAGGTAGCTGTCCTCGAACTCCTCGTTCTCGATCTTCACCGCATCGTAGGTCCACGACAGCGGACTGGCCAGCTTGAGGTCGTAGTCGAAGGTGTTCTCATCGTCGATGGCCTCGTTATTGCACACGGCCTCGCCGTCGTCCCCATTGAGCGACATGTTGTCCGGGTTCTCGATCTTCACAATCACCTCGGTCATGGTCTCATCGATGCTGTCCAACTCAACGCCGGCAGCCGCCAGAGCAGCGGCCGAGGCGGCGGCATCCACATTGCAACTGCTCGACAAGCTCTTGTTCCCATTATTCGCTGGCGTGATGCAGGCAATGGTTGTGCGTCCGATGCTGCCGATGCGGGTCACCGTCTGGGTCAAGGTCGAGGGATGGATGCTCTTGTTGCTGCCATTGCCGGCCTGCTGCTGCTGCTGCTGTTGCTGTTGCTGCTGCTGCTGCTGCTGCTGTTTGCTGTTGGAGCCATTGTTGTTGTTGATGTGACTGCTGGCTATGGCCGCTGCCGCCTGCTTGGCTGCAATGGTGGCCGCCGCAACTGCAGATGGAGTCGAAGTCGCTGGAGTCGTATTCGGAGTCGCCGTCGCCGTCGCTGTCGTGGAAGTGGCCCTGCTTGGCGCCGCCGATGTCTTGTTAGTGGTTTTAGCATCGCTTATGAGTGACTTTTTGGACTGAGTTAGTTTTTCTGATGGTTAGTTTTTTTGTTTAGTGTTTAGTCATGAAAAAGAGATTTGGAATGTTAAGTTAGTTTAATTTTGGAATTGTTATTGATGATGGTTAAATAATAAAAAAAAGAAGTGGTTAAAAATCGCATGAGGTCTCGAGTGCGGCAATAAAAAACAAAATGTAAAGACTGTAAAAAGAAAGCAAAATTAATTATAATATAAAGTAAATATAAACGTATACAATAATAAAAGTAATTATGAAATATAAGAGAGATATATTATATATATTATATATAAGATATAAAAAATATAATTATAAAATATAAAAAGATATATCTAAAAAGAAATTAATAAAACATAAGTAATATAAAAAGGGAGCCAAATAAATACCTGCTGGGGGTTCGTCGCTGGAGCCGCCCTTCTCGATGATGGACTGGTCGGCCAGCATTAGCCAGTTGCGCACTCGAATCCTGGACTCGCCGCCTTCCAGCTGGCCATTGTCATCTGTAAATGTTAAATATTAAATTGTTCTTAGATTAGTAATGGTCACAAGTTTATATTTTCAAATTTTCTCGATGTGTGCCTAAGCTATGATGAAGACCTAACCCTTGTTTTTTGTATATACTTTAATTTGTTTATCAAAATTTGTGTCAAAAAATATGTTTTCCTAAATATTTGAAAATATATCCAAAATGTAAAAATGATGTATAAATTAAAATGATTATAAAGGAAAATAAAAATCAATACTTACAAGCAGTGTAAACAAAAGGCTACTAAAATCTGTGTGTGTGTGTGTGTAAAAAAAGAGACGTAGTATAAAAACATAAAACATGGAATATGGAATAGAAATCACTAACTTACTATTATTATAGTAGTAAACAACTCTCGTTTCTTTTGCGTTTTATTACATGGAATTTGTATATTTTTCACATTGAATTTGGGTTTTTTTTTTTGTTTTTATCAATTTACAAAAAGAGTTTTACAAACAATTCATAGAAAAAGTTAAATATATATATTATATATATAAGATAGAATAAGGGTAAGCTAATTCTGTTTGTTTAATGAGTATTTGTTGTCTTATTAAGTGTGTGTGTTTTTTATTTATTTAAAATTATTCTCTATTTATATATTTTTTGCTTGTGCTTGTTTTTTTCGTTTTTCCTATTGTTCAACAATATTATTATTATTATAGAATTTTTAAAGAAAATTTGGAATTTTCCGATTGTTGCCATAAAGTTTCGATTTTGCAGAATTTTAAAAATTATTTCGTTTTCGTTTATTCTTCATTGTATAAAGAGTTGCTAATCTTAGCCCAACACCGCAAGTATATAACCAATGTTTCTTGTTGTTTTTTTTTTAAGAATTTTCTTAAAGAAAAATATTTAATATGTAAGCATTCGAGATTTTCACTTCTTTCTCTCCTACCGATCCTTCTCCTCCTCCTTGCTCTGGCCTTAAGTTCCCTAATGGATTATGATCGGAGCCCTTATCTAAATAACTATTTATATTTATATATTTATATATCTTTTTTGTTGCACAGTTTTACTGGCCGCACATTTTTGTCTGGGGTTTAAATTAGGTTTTTTGTCTGTTCTCTTGTGAATGTTTTGTAGTTTGTTGCTTGTCGTTTTGTGTTTAATTAGAGGATTATTAAAGCTTAATAAAATCATCTATGGAATGTATTTCGTTGTAGTGGAAAGCAGAGAAAAATAAAAAATAAATTACACTTGACTACCTAGTAAACGTGCAGCGTAAGGTAATAATAATAATTTATTATAGGCACACACATTTATCCATTTATCCGTATTCATAAGTTATCAAAAAAATAATAAAAATAAATAAAGTGCGCGCGCATGTGACGTATTTTTTGTGGCGGTGTTTCTGTTTCTGTTTCCGTTTCCTCTTCTCTGTTTGCTCTTTTAGTCTGTTTCTGTTACTGTTTTACTTTTGCTTTTTGTGGTAGCTCAGCTACTGGTTTTGTTGTTTGTTATGGGAATTCGGGTTTCGCCCTCACTAAGTACCTGAGTTTAAATATCTACGAAACCATCTAAAAAACTCACCTCCTTCTGCTCCTTTTGCTGACTCTTTTGACTTAAATTCCTGTCCTTAACCTACTTGTATATGGCTTTAAACAGTTACGAATATAAATTGGTATTTATTGTAGATTATTTTTCCATATGCTTAACGTCTTTTGCAAATTGCTTATGTTTTTGTTTTTCTTTTTTTTTCCATCAATTTATCAAGGCACTTGCTCCGCGTTGACTACCTAACGTACGTCCTCTGCTGCCTCTGCTCCTATATTAAAATCTATATAAAAAGTGTGTTTACTTTGAGCTTAGTGAATTGTTGTTCCTTCTAGCCTAAGACATTGATATAATAGCAAAAATGTTTCCACTTGAGGTAAAATGTTGTTGTTTGAAGAGACTGACTGGCTGACTGGCTGTGGGTGTGTATTTTTAGGTTTATGTGGGAACCTTTGAATTGAATCTGTTTGGCACTATTTACTGAATATCTATTTAGGGTTCTTTTTATTTTTCGTCCTTTTGCACCAAATACATCACCATTCTAACGCATTTCCGTTTACTATTCCCACTGGTTTATGTACTTTTCTTGGCTAAAAGAACCTCTGCTCTCTGCTTTAACTGTGTTGCAGTAATATCTGCGTGTAAATTGAACCTGTTTGGCACTCTGTTTAAATAACTGAATATCTAAAGGGTAAATTGTCAAGTAAATCACCGAGGTATAGCTTTATCTCTCTGGTTTCTGCTGGTTAACTATACTTGATTTAAAGAACCCTTCTCTCTGGTTTATTTTAACGAGTAATATCTTAATATGGACTGAGTTTTCCTTTGCTTTTTGTGTTTCTTGTATTTGCTGTTTGCGTCTTAAATATCCACTGAGTTTCGCTACTGCTACTGTTATTCCTTGTTATGTAATTAGTACATAAAATATAATAAAATATTTCTCAAACTAAGCCTATAAACCGTTTTCATTGTACAAGTTTTGTCTTTCATCTTTACGTTGTTGTTTTTTTTTTTTTTCTTTTTTGTTTTTTTTTTTTATGGAATGTTGCGCAATATCTAAAATTGTGTGTTTTTTGTGTAAAATCATTTTACTGATCACTTTGCTGTTGGTTTCTTTTTTTTTTTGCTTGAAATTATACAAATGATAGATTTTTAAACCGGTCTCGTGTAGATCGTGTAAACAATTAATAACAATTATAACAAAAAGATTATTTTATGTGGAAATGGCGTACATTTTTTGTTTGTGCTTTGCAACAAATTGTTTTGCGATCCTTTCGAACGCGTTTTTGTTTTCTTTTCTTTTCTCGAAACATCCCAGGCTTCATCATCATCTTACAACACTATTTCATTATTGTTTCTTTCTTCCCTTCTCACTTTCTTTTTGTTTGTTTGTTTTAAGCTTAATTTGGCACACTGATTCCGTTTTCCCGAGAGCTTGGTGTGTGATTATTTCTGTTTTCTTATTTCCTCTTCTTTTTTATGTAATTTCCTTTCGTTCTTATTAATCCCTGATTCTGTTTTTCTAGTTCGTCGCCTTCGCATCGTTTAATAACTGATCAACGTTAACTCTTTATACAAGGCCTCCCCTAGAGATATATGTTTTCTCTACGAGAAGTGTGGATGCAACTCGGTCGGCACTCCGCTGGCCAGAGCAGCCGCTGCTGCGGCTGCCGCCACAGAAACCGCCGCCGCTGTGTCGCCATCCAGGGCTCCGGAGCCCGCGAAATTCTTCACATCCTCCAGCTTGAACTTCTCCTTGTGCATGCGCTCCATATGCCGCCCAATGTGCATCTTCTGTTTGGCGCGGTAGACGCAGAAGGGGCACTGGAACTGCGGCTCCTTGCCGCACTCCCACTTCTGGTGGTTGCGCAGCGACGACTTCAGCTTGTAGACTCTCCCGCAGACGGGACACGGGTGTCCAGCACCGTTGTCCGATACGCCCAGCGCACTGTTGTTGCCGCCGCTGCCGCTGTTCGATGGCGACTGGCCCGAGCCAGTGGGCATGCCGCCTGCGCCCGCCGCCGCCGTGCTACCGCTAATCAGGTTGTTCATGGCGCTGATGCTGTTCAGGATGTTGATGTGGCAAAGTCCAGCTGGGCCGCCAACATCCGCAAAGGTCACGGCACCGCTCAGAGTGGCGGGATAATCGCTGCTATTGCCATTGCCGGAGCTGCCCTGATCCTCGCCGAAGCTCAGCTCGGTGCCGGCGGCAGCAGCGGCCTGTTTCTCGGCCACGGCCTTGAGCATCAGGGCGGTGGCCTCCTCTTCGCTTAGATGCTTCAACTTGCCGCCACTACTGGTCTTGGTGGGCTTGCCATTGCTGCTGAGGCTGCTACTGCTGCTGCTGTGAATTCTGGCTGGCGTGGAGGCCGCTCTGGGCTCACTCTTCACTATTCCGCCGCCGCCGCCGCTGCCGCCATCCGTGGTGGGTGTCTTCCTTCCACTGGACGATATCGCTTGATCCTTGGCAGTGGCGTTTTGCTTGTCCACCGACAGATCGGTGGGAAAGATCAGCGGCTGGACGCCTTCGCGCAGGGTGACCAGGGGCATGGCCAGGCGGGCATTCCACTCGTTCCAGGTGAGTCCGGCAATGCGGGTAATACTCAGATCTGGACGACGTTTAATGGAGGTTTGGGTTGAGGTGTTTTATGTGGTTTTGTTGGTGTATTTTGTTGGTTATTTGTATTATAATTATTTTTGTTTGTTGGAAGGTTGAAGATGGTGTGGCGCAGCGCACAACATATGAAAATAAAAACGGAGAAAAGAAAAAACAAAAGAGAAAAGAACGAAAAATAAATAGAATTACTTTTGACTGGACGACACAGGAGATAAAACTGTAATAAAAACAAACCCATTATATATATAAACAAACTAAACAAAAAAAATAAATAAATAAATAAATAACAAAGAATAAAAACAAAACTTAACACTTAGGTTTAAGGCTGACGGCAGAGTGCGCGCGAGAAGCGAAGCGATAATATTGGGCGAGAACGAGCGATAAACCATTGCATGCATTTTTAAGTGCAATCGCTCGAAGGATGTCAGAGTGAGAGCGAAGCGAGTTGCGGTAAAGCTAGAGCAAAACGAGAGAGCAGTTTGCAACCTGGTTTATAGCTTCAACTCGCTCAGAGCGTACGATTGTTTTGTTGTATCCTGTGCTAAAAATTACCGCTTATTTTCAAAGCACACGCAAAGCTCTCACTCTGCCATCTTCTCACTTTGCTCATAGCTTCTCTCTTCGCTTTACTTAGCTTCTCGCGCGCTCTCTGCCGTCAGCCCAAGGATCTTGTTTAACTGTTAGTTCTGTAGCTTGGGTGTAATAACACACACAAATGAGAGAGTGGAGAGTGTGGGGAGATTTCTGGGGAATAATGATAAATGCATCTGCTGATGATGAGGTGGTGGTGGCACACGCAAAGCAAAATTTATAAAGAATTAGTGAAAGCATTTAGAGGTGATAATATATATATTTAAGAAAGCATTAGGATGTCGTTATGTGGCGTGAATTAAAGTTTAGGATACAAATTAAAAAATAAACACATATATACAGAATAAGGCAAAAAAAGAAAACGCTCTCTCTTTCAAAGTAAGGCGGCCAATTAGTGCAGGGTGTAAACATATTTATTTTTGTTGTGGTTTAAAGAAGTCAATTTCAAAACGAAACTAAAAAGAAGAATAGCTAAATTAATAATTGGAACTGTAGTAGCTGGTGGAAGTGCTGCTTGGGGTTGGTGGTTGGTGGTGGTGGTGGGTTTTTTCTTTGTAGTTTCTTGTTTCGATTTTTTGTTTGTTTGCATTTTTTTTAAAACTTTGAACACATCTATATAAAAACACGGCTGGGATTATTATATGGATACAGGTTCGGGTTCATGGTTCGATTCGGCGGGTCTGGTTGTTACTTTTTTTTTAGTGGCATACACAGAAACGAACGTTTAGATTTTCGGGCTCTTAAAAGTATAATAATAGGAATATGTATAGGCAATGGCAACAATTGTTTCCTTTTCACAATTGCTTTTCGCTTTTGTTTGTTACTTAAGTTTAGCTCAAGCTCAAGATCCTTCCAGCTTCTCAGGCTTCCAGCAGTTCCAGCTTCGATCCTTCGGGGCAATCTAAAAGAAAAGAGAAATATATTAGGTATGCTCGGAAAAGTGAAGCTAGTTAAATGCTATTTTGGCTCCGCGGGCTCTTCGCCTTGTGGGGGGAGGGTTATCTATCGGTCACCTGGAAAGAAAAATATATTAGTATGAGCTCTCTTAAAACTTATTCTAAACTTCCGACCGAGATTACAAAGCTTCACATTTCGATTTTTGGGGTTTTTATATAATTTTATTTTGACCTTTTTTGTTTTTGTTACAACTAGTTTTCAAAATATATAGTTTCTATCGATAAGTATATATAGTAAATGTTTAATTTCCATCAAGTAATTGATTTACACACACAAAAAACTGTAAAATGACGTATATATATTTATATAGATTTTGTTCTAATACATATGTTTAGATTTTGCATTTGTTTATTATTATTGTAATTTATCTGTGAAAATATTGTTTCAAAGTGTTCTTCCTTTGTTACGCAAATATTTCTTAGGTTTATAAACAATTTTTCTAAGTTCGTTCTTTAAAGTGTTCTCAGGTTTTTCTTTTTGCAATTTACATCAATATTATTAGTTCCCTTATTTTCACATAGTTTTTTGTTTATTAATATTTAGGGGTATTTTCAAAACAAAATTCTAATTATGTGTTAATATTGTAAGCCTCATATTTGAATGGGTTTACAGCTTACTTCATTTAATCAATTTTTTCTTTAGCTTAAAGAGTGAATTTTTTCTGATAATATTTATAAAATGAATTTTATGTGCAGTTTCCTCCAAAAACGTTGAGTTTGCAGTGAAATTAATATTTTTTGCATAGGTTTCAGATGGGGATTTTGCTAGTTTTAACTCAACTTGATTTTAAGATTTATATTTTCTTTAAAGATATTTTCAAATATGAATATTTTTCTTAATTTTTTTTTTTGTATTTTCTTTTGTTTTTTTGAGAGCACGCACACATACTTACAGAATCAAGATTTCTAATTACAGTTAATGTTTCTCTAAACTATTTTCCTTTTATATATATAGAGTGTTAGCTTTCTATATATTTCTTTGTGTTATTTCCATGAAAATACTTGCACATTGATTTGAAGTTTTCGTCTTCCATTTCTTGTCGACTATTTTGTAGTTTTTTATAAATTTTTGGGGCTTTTGTAAGTGTTTTTAATTTGTAATTTTGAAAATTACCAAGAGAACCTATTATTTTTTAAATGTGAAGACATACAAAGATTAAAGCTTAAAGTATAATTGTATAGAACTCAATGCCGTTTTTAAGAAATTATCAACTTTTGAATCGATTAAACAAGAAGGGGAAAATCTTGCGATTTATAAACTTAATAAAAATAATCAACAAATAAGAACGTTTTAAGCTTAAATAGTTACAATTGTGTTTTTGTATGATAAAAATGATAAAAAATAGTATTAAAAATAATGAAAACTGGTCTAGAACTCAAAGGGTTTTATTTTCTCGGTTACTCACGACTCCTCCAATCCTCCACTCCTCCACGCTCGCTTAAATCTTGCGTCCCCGCTTGCTCTCCAGCTGCGGCTTCTCGGGATGATGCTTACGCACATGGACCCCCAGATTGCCACGCTGCTTGGCCTTGTAGGTGCAGTAGGGGCAGGGATGACACGGCTCCTTGCCGCCGCACTCGACATTCTCGTGGCGCCGCAGTGTGGACTTCCAGCGGTACTTCTTGCCGCAGTGACGGCACACGTACCGCGACTCCGGATCATCGCAGGGACCCAGCGATGAGTCGCTCAGCGACAGTTCGTAGGTCATGCCGGAGGGATCGTTGCCGGCATCGGACTCCTCCTTCATCGGGCGCGTGGTGAGGATGGTGTAGCTCTTGCTCGAGTCGTGCACACCCATCTCGTCGGGCAGGATCGTCTCCACACCATCGTCGTCCTGCAGCTCAAGGCGCTGATGATGATGGTGGTGCTGCTGCTGCTGATCGCCGGTCTGCACCACCGTCTGGATGTGGTGCGTCTGCAGCTGTGTGGTATGAATGTGATGCGTCTGCTGCTGCTGCGAATCCTCCAGCTGATGCACCTCGTGCACAGTCTGCACTTCCTGCGGATCGTGCTCAATGGTGGTTATGTGCGTCTCCCCGCCCGAGGTCTGCATGTGCTCCGTAATCTCAGAGGGGGCGAATCCGATGCCAATCTTGGTGCCATCGGGCAGCTCGATGTCATCGATCTCGGCGTACTTCACCAGGTCACTAATAATGGCCGCCGATGCATTGGGATTGTTCAGATCGATCTCGCTAATCTCATACTTGGTGCCGTCGGCCAGCTCGTGGTGCTGGTGCTGGATGGGCTCGTGGGTCTCCACAATCTGCAGATTCTGCACTGTCGGCCCGATAATCTTGCCGCGCGAATAGCGAATTCTTGAGGCGGAAAGGGGCTTGGCATCGGTCAGCTGCACATTCCGCAGGCCGACCAGGTTGATCGTCTGGCCGGGATGCGTTGTGATTATGCTTTGTACTTGGGTGTGCTGCGGCGTCTGGGTGGTCTGTAGGTGGTGATGGTGCTGCTGCGACGTCTGCGGCACCTCCTCGATGTGGATTGTCTGGTGGTGGTGGTGATGCTGCTGCTGCTCCTGATGGTGCGTCTCCTGTGGCACATGCTGGATGATGTGATGCGGATGTATGATTGTCGCCGAGCTTGTGTGCGCATGATGATGTGTGGCAATCGATGTGGTTGCCGGTATTATCTTCTTAATGTTGATAAGCTCTGTAAACATTTTAGAGAAAAATAAGGATATTAGTAAGGAGGATTGTGATGAAAGGAAGAAGGAAAATGATTAGCCCATTTGCTTATTAAATATTTAATTTATTACCTAAAGGTGTAACCCCAAAATTTCTAGGATTAGTATAGCTGGGAAATTTTCAGGATATTATCTCTTTAAGGATATCTATGTTTGATTGATCTCCTTAAAACTCTCTTTAAAATTAATGCCAGTCTGAAAATGTATTTAGATTCTGAACGAAATCCTTTGTTTCTTTATCTTTGGTAATCAGTTGAATATAATTAGCTGAGCTTTCCCCTGAACTCGCTTTCTATAACATCTTGTGGAAATATGAACGAAGGTTTGGTGAAAACCATTAAGGGGGGATATTCATGTAGCACTTTCAAAAAATCAATGTTACGAGAAAACTATTCATTCAATTCACCTAAAGTAAATTTTTTGTTTGAAGCATTTGATGTTTAAGTGCGTGACAGAGCAATATTCCATACAAAATTGCGTTTTGTTAGTTGTTAATAATGTATAAAAAATGTGTAAAAATCGAACTATTTCACGAACGCATGGCTAGAAATTCTAATATTTCAAAACTGCTCTGCTACGCACTTCATTAAAGCTTTCTGATTCACGAAAAAGAATCCTTTTTTGGTTCAGATAAAAAGTAAACACAGGAGGTTGACGGCCGGAAACTTCATCTCAGCCGACGCTGTCAACGGGATCGGTCATATTTCCGCTATTTTGTGTTTTTTTGTATGTTCATAAATTTGTTTGTACAGCCAAAAGATGCCTTTAAATATAAGCAAGACAAACCTCACTCGCTTTTTTTCATTCTCCTGGTATTTAGTGTTAATAAATCACCTTTTATCTCAGACTTTGTTAAAAAGATCTATTATTGAGGACTTATTGAACCAACTATTTCCATTGCTTATTGAATAAATATAAAAGAATATTACATAAAACAAATTTATAGTCTAACTTCGCTGATTCATTAGTAATCTCATAACTTTCCATGCTGGAACCCAGTTTTGCCCATAAATATATGATCAAGCTGTTGAAACTCACCGCATTCCGAAGAGGGCAACTTAATGGGCGTGCTGCTGCTCAGCGCAGTTAAAGCTGGCGGCTTGTCCGCATGAGAGGCGGCGGCGGCATTCAACAGTTCGGTGATCGTGGGCGTGGGCTGGCCAGCCGGTCCGGTGACGGTGACGGCAGCTTGTTGTTGTTGCTGCTGCTGCTGGGGATGCTGGGAATGATGATCCTCACTGTCGGCTCCCATCTTGGAGGCGGCGGGGATGTTGCCCAGCTTCTTGACGTGCAGCACAAATCCATCCTTGTTCTGGGTGATGACGATGTCATTGCTCTCCAGCAGGCAATCGTCCAGCTCGAATTCCTCGGGCGTTCCCTCCGTCTGTTCGCCCTTGTCCTGCTTGGAGGAGGCTGCAGAGGCGAATGATGGGAGGATGGGAGAGATGGCAGTTAGTGTTAGAGTTCCAAGTGTAAAAAGTTACCGCTTAAGCTCAGCTCTGTGTGTGGGTTGAATCCTGTCACTAAATGTATACTTCTTCATCTTTGATATTTCTTTGGTGCAAGACAAGCAAACAGTTCTTCAGCTTTCCTTTTTTTTTTAGTTCTTAAATCAAGCTTAAACTATGGGGTTTATATATATATTCAAGTGTTGGTGGTGGGTTGTGTTTTTTTTTTTTTTTTTAGATGAGAACCAAGGACAAGACAAAACAAAATACCACAGCCAAAAAATAGGGATAATAAACCGTGCGTGCCCCTAAGATATATATAAAAGCTTAACTAACTTAACGGCTAAGAGTAGGAAAAATTCAATAATGACACGTTTCAATTTTGGTTTACAAAAAGGCATTTTTTATTAACATTACGCCGGCACTTTCTTTCATTCTTTTCTTCTCTCCTCTTGTTTATTTTTTCAAGGCGACTGACAACACTTACCTGCCCGAGATCAACAATTAAAAAAAATACTAGGTGTAAATCAAGGAACGACACTTTTCGAATCAAACAGGCCGCGAGGTGCCAGCTGCATCGGGACTTGCTGCCCATCAGCATCTCTTCTCTGACCCCGAGAAGAACCCGCGGAGTGCTCTGGATGCTGCGTCTTGAGGTGCATATTCAGGCTGTGCTTGTAGCGTGCCACATAGGAGCAATGGCGACACTTCTCCGTGGGCAGGTGACCGCACTCGTAGCGCAGGTGTCGGGAGAGATTCTTCTTGTAGGTGTAGGCCTTGTCGCAGCGCGGACAAATGTGCGAGCTGCTGCTGGGCCTCGAGACATTGTTCAGCGAGGTGACCGACTTCACGGCTAGTGTCCAGGCGTTCTCTACAAGAATTAAGAAAAAGAAATGGAATAGGTTAGCGGATGTATAATTTTTGCGAGATGATATTAAAAGTATAATAATAAACAAGAAAATAAAAACACTTGGGGAGTTATGTATGATATGTTGATGTATGAATATTTGTCATTTTTTTTAACCAACTACCAGAGTTCAGTTTGCAGAGCGATAGATAATAGTTAGATATTGTAGCAATAAATAAAAGGAGGATACATCGCAGTTTGCTAAAATAAAAAAGTTTACCGAAAAATCTAAGACTAAACGGAAAAAAGAGGTTTGAAATCTTACCATTCCACTTTAAACACTTCTTAAAATTTTTATTTATTATAAATTAAGAACAAACAAAAATGGGGCTAAAATTATATTTAAACTTGTAGCTCACACACAGTTGCAGGTAGTACCGTCTACTATGGTGTAACGGTAGCAATGGTAGCAACCATTGACCTGACTCTTGGACTCCTTCCAGCCAGCCTGGTTATCTGCAAGTAAGAAAACTAGTTAATATATAACCCCCCGAAGATAGTAATTAATAATCTCATTTTTTCTCTTTTTTTTTTGGGGTTTCAACATTTCAATATCAATCTTTATTATTCTTGTTGTTTGTTTTGGTTTTTTGTTCTTGTTTTTTTTTTTGCGTTTTCTGTTTTCTGTTTCTGTTACCACTTTTTCATTTCAAACAATGTGTTGTATATAAACGATTTCCATATATAATGCCATTTGTTCCGAGTTTCCTTTCATTTCGCAAAAATAACAATTTTCGGGGTTTAAATTGGTTTCTCGAAAAATTAAAACATAATCCCACAAATGGTCTTGGCTTGGTTACATTCAATTCTGTTTTTCTTGTTTTATTTTGTTCATTTTGTTTTTAATCCTACAGCTCTTGTTATTACAATTATTAATAATAATTATTTTAATTTTATTTCATCTTGTTTTTTTTTTTCGTTTTTTGTTTTGTTTTTTAAGGTACTAACAATATCAGCTTCTTCAATTAAAGTTTTCTGTATTATATTCTCGGTTGTATAAATTTGTTTTTTCATAATTTCGCCTTTTCCGTGGTTTCGTTAACAATAAATATATATGTATATCAATTTTTTTACTCGGTTCTCATTGTTAAATATTAATCTACAAAAAATAAACAACTTTCGTTTACAATTAAACTTTCCTTCGGTTGTTGTTGTTCGGTTGTTGTTAATTATTGTTTTGTTTATTTGGTTTTTAATCGGTTTTTATGGCAATTTCTTGTTGTTCCAAATACACTTTTACTAAAACGTTTCTTGTCGTCTGGTTGTTCAGTTTTTTTTTGTTTTTGCTTGTCTAAAATATATATATATTGGTATATATGTATATGTCCTTGTATATATGTGTGTTGTATATATATATATATATTTTTGGTTGGTTTCTTTGGAGTATATTTTGTTCATTATTTTGTAACTTACTCATACACAGTTAACAGCTAATTTCTCAATGTTTTCTTTTCTGCTCTTACTTGATAAATATTAATTAACAATAATAACAAAAGTTAAAACATAAAGAGTTGTTCTTCTGGTTAAATTAATGTGAACAGTAAATATATATATATTTTTTCGTAATCATAATATTAAAACAGTGTTAAAACTAATTTAAAGAAAAACGATTTAACAAACAAGAGTTATTTTGCCAAACATTTCATGTTTCGCAGAATTCTTTCTTTCTTTCTTTCCTTTTATCTAAAAACCTTTAACAGCAAACAAAAAATAATAATAATAATTTAGCTAATTGCAACGGGGGGGTCTTAGTAAAAATTAGTTTAACAACAAAACATAAATTATACATGTTAAACATAAAGCGAATAATTCTCAATTAAAATTTTAACTAATTCAAAATTGATTTTAATGTTTCTTTCCCTATATTTCTTCAAAAAGTACCACAATTTGTCTTGTTCGCTTGGTTTTTTTTTAATGTTTTTATTTTGTTATAAAATTGTGTGGTTTTTTTAGACTATTCATTTCAAGAAATTGACTTTGGCAAATAGCCGCACAAGACAAATTGTTGATAACATTTTTTGAAGTTATATATTGCACTTGTAGCAAAAATTTTGTAAATCAAATTGAAGTAAATCAATTTAAAAATTTGCCTTTGGTATTATTTGTTAATTGCGGGCGTGGCGGGGGGCGGGTGAACATGTGTGCTAATAACCTGAGACGAACACTAAATATCCAAGGCCACGAGTTTATAATTTCCTTATTTAAGCAAGGTTTTACCAGAGCTTAAAGAGCGGATCTTGTTAGGGCTCTCTTTTGAAGTCAGCTTCTTTCGCCTGCAATGTACAAGCAGTAGCGAACGAGAGAGAGAGTTTCTCTTTAGCGGCACTCTGAGAGAGCTTTTGTAGCTGAATGATTATACCCGTTCAACCAAAGCTTTGTGCTCTGGTCTTCTCCTTGGCTTTAGATTTAGTGCCCGTTTTGGTTAGAATTAGTTTAGTACTTTTCTATAATTGATT
>JAEIHY010018268.1:0-32329 GCA_018904565.1 Drosophila tsacasi | reverse complement strand
CTAGACTAAATTTTGACTTTCATTTTTTTACTTTTGGCCTATGGGCCAAACCACTGTGCCGCCCCTTGAAAGCTTAGCGGGGCTGAAAATTAATTTAGATATTTGTTGATTGAGCTGCATACTTTTCGGCTTTGTGATGCCGGTTCGCTTTAAGGGGCTCTGTGGGGCTAACACATTACTCTGTTATGATCAACCTTTTATTACAGCATTGCCCGGACCATTGCTCCCCGCTCTTCTGGAGTTGGAGCAGTGACTTACTGCCCAACCGAAGCCGAGGAGCAGGCCGAAACTATGCCACCGCAAAGCTGGCCAAGACAAAGAGTATATATTTCAGGAAATACTTAAATGTTATGGAGGGGCAAGGGCATACATGCCCACAAACGCAGTACTCGTACATATTCTCTGCTGCGTGCGAGTGTGAGCGAGCAATGATTGCTTTCTACCCGGACTCCTCGCCCACTTCTGGGATCCAGCCCGGCTCATGCATCTATTCTGCTGGATCTGCACTGGAACAGAAAACCGTCAAATCCTGAAAATCTTTCAATAATTAGAATTGTATAAGAATTGTATAAGAACCTTACTTACCTTTGCTAATCCAAATATTTATACAAGTAGTGTATATTATTTTTAGTAAAACTAAAGTTATCCAACTTAATATTTCTTTAGACTTAGACTAAACCTTTTTTCTCACTGTGGCCGCTGGCTCGGGGCAATTATGTAAACCGGCTTTTCTCTCTTTGCACCACACCGACCATGCAATTTTCTCGCGCCATTTAATTTTTGTCGGCCTGCTCCTGTCGGGCAGGGAAGGCGGCAAGGAGCGGCTGCTCTCTTGCCTTTCTGCCAGTTAGCCAGCCATTCGGCGTTGCCATTTGCTTTTGGTGTCTTTGTTAGTTATTGTTATGGCCCTTTTTAATGTTATTTTCCACTTGGCTCACACTTTTGTTAACATGCCGCCCCCGAACGCACACAGCCCGCAATCCACTGACCAACCGAACTGACCAAAGGAAACCCTTTTCCTTTGGGGGGTTGGCCGCTGGCTGTTGTGGACTCTTGTGTTTCCGCCGCCCGATGACCCCCAGATCGTTAAATTCACAGGCGGCTACATTGTAATTACCGAGCGGGGCCGGGCCATTGAGGCACCGAACCACCAAGCGACCCGTCGAGCTCCTGGCCCAAATCCTCGACCAAGGCGGCTTGATTTATGGGCCAACGGCGGCGTCGTCATACGCAATTTTTCATAAACAATTTGGCACAGTAACATACCAATATTCAGGGATTGGTGTCGGGCTGGCTGAGAGCGCGGGGACCCCGAAAATATTAAAATATATATGTACATATATATATTGTAAATGCCGGTAATGCTGAAAAACGGGGCGACGTCATGTGAGTGCCGACTGGTGGCCCAGAAGCAGCGGGATGGCAGTCGAGTTGCAGGACTCTGCTCCGGAGTCAGGATCCGGTGTGCCGCAGAGTGGCAGCTGGTCGCTACGGCAGTTAAGCTGAAGTCAGGACCAAATAAGGCACTCGAAAAAATTGGGTTAAAGCCAATGGCAAAGCGTAAAATTTAAAAAAACGAATCATAGAATTGGGTTAAATAACAAGAATCCAAATAATTCACTTTTGGTTTTCTTTAACTTACTTTAAAAATATGTTTAATATAATAAATAAATTTAATAAATAATGATAAAATGTTATATACAAGGGAAATGGATTAACAAGAATAATACTTTACATATTAACGGCTTCAAGACTTTAACTAATCTACATAATTCATTTTGGAAATTTAGTTTAAATACATAGTTATTTTCATTACATATTTCTGTTAAAATATGAATTTACTGATATATCCCAACCTTTTCTTCAAGTGCTTGTAACCCACCTACCAAACAGAACCCGCTCCTGGTTGCCTCCGCCTTTGTTAAACTTTATCCGCGGTAATTAGTTTATGCGCGCAATTTCATGTGCAATTTGGCCATTAAATATTTTTTTGTGCCTGGCCTGGCTCGGGCGGGGGCATCGTGCATTATTATTTTGCCATATTTCGCCATATTCCGCGCTGGCTATGTCCCAGAAATACGAGTATCTAAAAGCTATACTGTGGCGGGCGCAGGTGCTGCGGAGCTCTGGCTCACTATAAATTAGTGTGTCAGGCGGACGGCGGCATCGCTCCCAATTGGCGACAAATAAAATTAGCCACACAATATGTTTTTGGCAAAAACTTTCAAATTGTTTTGGCCACCGCTCCCGCAGCTCATTACACTCTTGTTCCGCAACGGGCCGCTCCGCTCTGTTGTTCTATATTCCGCTCTGCTCCGTTCTGTTCTGTTCGAATCGGGATGGCCACAAATCACGGGCAGCTACTCAACGGATTATTAAGTGAAAATTATGGCACTCCAAAGGCTCATAAAGCATTTACAATGCCTCGACCGAGGCGACCAGCGACGGTTAGTTACATTTTTTATTGTCACTGGGCTCGGGTGTCGGGCGTCGGGTGTTTGCCGTAACCCATTTGCCGGCTGTCTGCCATAAAACTAGCATAGCTCACATTACGGTCCAGTCTAAGTCTCAGTCCTTGGATCCGGATACGGATTCGGGTCCTGAAAAGGGGCAACTCCGCGCCCCGTGCTGAGAGTGTGCATAAGTTTTAATCTGCCTTCGTTACAATCAGCTGGTTTCTGCAGTTGCTGCCAGTAAAAAAGTACATAATAAGGGCTTCGAAAAGGGTGAAGATGGAATACACTTACTTCAGTCTTGGAAAAATATGTCTTAAGGCATATTTTAATAAATTCAGGAGCTGCAGAGCGATTTTCAAAGGTTTAATTGTGGCTCAGGGTTTGCAAATGTATTTACTTACGAATGCATTTGAACTTATAAGTCAATTCGTTATAAATAGAATTCTAAAAGGTTTCTCAAAAAATGAGGTCCCCTGCAATTTTTAGATTTCACATCCGATCTATTGAAAAGGTTATTGAGAATTTTCTTTTTGAATGTCAGCAAAAAGTGAATATTTACTTCCCATAGTTTCCCTCAAAAAAAGGAAAGTGCATAACAATTCGGGAGTGGCGCACTTGGAGCAGTAAATAAAATAAAAAGGCAAAGTGTGGCCAAGAGATAGCAAAAGTAAGCAGAGAATTGATTAAAATTTATGCTCCCTGCTCACACTTTTCGCACACTCAGATCCCGGGGCAGGCAGCACATGTGCTCCATAAAGATATATCTCGCAGACAGCCATCCGCTCTTATCGAAATCTCCGAACTGCGTTGGCTTGAACAACATTTTGATTAAATTATTTTAATGGCAAGTGCGAGATATATGGTAAATATATGCGCCGCATCTATCGCCGCCTCATCTTGCGCCACTGACGCAGCAGCCAATTAATTCAGCTGCGAACTATTAAAGCACACACTGGGCGCTCATAAATTGAGGCATGAGTTCGGGCCAGAGTCGGAGATACAGTCGGAGTAGGAGTCAGAAGGAGCTGTAGTACCAGCAGAGAACATCATGAACCAATTCTCCAGAGTGAGCTGCAAATGAATGAATATTTCATAGACGCGAATCCGGATAGATGCACAGATGCAAAGGCGCTGCCATCGCGGTATTAGCTAAGCAACCAGCTGATGGACGGCTCCGGATTCGCCACGGATTCGCTAGACTCAATACACTGGGAGGATAATCGGAAGGGAGTCAGCTTGATGTCAGATACATTTTAATTTTAATAAATAAAATATATACCTTGCTTATATCTTATACATAAACCTTATGAAATGCCAAATAAAGGTCGGTTCAAATTTGAAAATCAGCACAAACCTTAGATTCTCCCACTTCAGTTGCAGGCAACTCTCTTTCTCCGAGTGCCTGACCGTACTCTGGTCCCCATTTTGGGAACCCGCCCGCATAGACCGTATCAGCAGAGACTCCTCAGTGACTCTCCTCTCCGCTCACCCACGGCTCCTCTGCCCGCATTTTAGGATGGATTCCGCACTCCTCCGACGGTTCAGGGCCGCTCCAACTGACTGGTAAATATTTATTGAACACGATTCGCTCGTTAGGCGGACGCAGCACACACATCGCACATCGAACGGCGCACATCGGGGGCTGAGTCCCTCATGTCTGTTGCTCTGTATTCCTTTTCACTTTGATTCATTCCTGAGCATTTTTCAATTCCTTTGTGTGTGTGTGTCAGAGGCATACCCTCACGAAGAAGAGCATTACCTGGGCGCTTAAATAGTAGAAGATTCCGAAGGTGGACTTGCCTGTGGAAATATAGCCGAAAACCCATCCAGAAATATCGATTCAAATTAGACCCTAGCTAGGCGTCTTAACTTTAAAACTCTTGGACTAGTTGCTGATTACCGAAAATACATAACAATACTAAGTTGAAATTGGTCTTCAGTCTGATTGGCGGAGGGTGTATGGATGCCCATTAGATGGCTGAATTTTCCTGTTAGCCTCCCATTGTTGTCTGTTTTTTCGTATTTTTCATTTGAAAGGGCATTCGGAAAATACATTTTCCACCTAGATGTTTTCTCCGATTCTTATCTAGGGCGCTTTGCTTCAAGTCAAGCGATCTGTGTGCAAATTTCCACTGTCCCTATGTGTGCCTGTGTGTGGGCCCGACTGTGTTAGTTTTAAATTTCGGCTTAGCCTGTCCGCCCGGCTCAATAGGCCAGGCCGAAAAAGAAGCAGTTAATAAAATCCCCTGACACGGAGGCGTTTACATAAGCTTTTAGCAAATAATTGAGTGTGCGTGCTTGTGTTGCTATTGTGGTTGTTGTATTCCGATTCCGATTCTGATTCGGATTCAGGACTCAGATTCTGTTGTTGCTGTTGTTGCTGTTTGCACGTGTATCGTGCGATTGGCAAAATTGCTGGGATTCGACTCCCAGCGGATCCCGGTCCTGGGTCTCCTTGGGTTATGGTCTCCGTTTCATTTCCACAAGTTCGAAATTCAATTGAATTTGCAAAAATTGTTGTTTACATGTCGATTTGCTTGTTTGATTTATGCAAAAAGTGTGTGTGCCCGTCCCGTCCTGTCCCCCCATGGCACACACTCCGCACTCCTGATTATGTGTGCCCAGAGATTTGCTAGGCCCGAAATAATCTAGCTTGGCCCCGAAACTGGGGCTCTGACTCGACTGTACGCAAGTGCTGGTCAGCGGAGGGCCGTTTTCCGCTTCCTGTGTGTGGGCGACGCATTAAACGAAATTAGCTGCCAATGGGCGAATGGCAGATTGCATCTGGGCGGCTGGGCGTGGCATTAATAGAGTTGGGACCGAACCTTTTGTTCAGTGCTTGGGGGAATACGACGATTTCAATCTTGTTTGATAAATTTTTCTATTTACATACGATTTTGTTGGACTTCCTGCTCCCAGTTGCCACTTGGAATGGGCTCCACGTATACGCATTACGCATACGCCGCGTTATCCCAAGGACTAAGAGCTTCGCCGCTTGCCCGCTAAGTGCAGCACTGGCACTCTGAATTCCATCAACGTCAGCCCACATAATGACCTGACCAGCACAGCTCCGTGGAAGGCGGGAGAAGCGAAGAGGACGGAAAACCCCACAATGCAATACTCGAGGAGAAGAAAAATTTGTCTTCCCAACAAGTTGCAGTCAAGTTTGCCGGCGAGCTGGGGCGGATAAACATTTTTCAGCAGCAATAAATAATAACGCAGAACGGAGGACGGAGGACGGAGAACAGAAAACGAAGAGCAGAGAACCGAGAATTGAGGCGAGAAGGAGAAATATTAATAATAAAAGCACACAACAGCAGTGCGCATAAAGGGACAGGACAATGGATGCGAGCTGGACAGAATCTGGGCAGCCAACAAGAAAAGTGCATCCACGAATAAAATCAAAGCCATCAACTGCAATTGCGGTAGCGGAGGAGCCCGGGGAGGAGCGGGGAAAAGAAGGAAAACTGGGGAAAAGCCGGATTGAATGGTTATTGGAAGTGCTCCGTAGGGAAACTCGTACCACTCCTCGAAAATAAAACTTCTGTGCTACCCTCACGGCCATAAAACTATTACGCAAGATGCATAAAGACTTTGTCAAGTGGAAAAATATGAAAAGTTTTACATTTCTATGCAAAAGGCAGCCTTGTAAACTGCTTACCCAACCCAATAGACACTGTGTATGCCTGTGTGCCAAGAAGAGGACCATATGCGCTCGTGTTATCGGCGCCTGCCTGCTGGGCGTCTGCGAAAAGTGACAAACTTTTTGATCCGTACTAATTGCCCAAAAAGGCCATAAAATTTGGGCTTATTAGGCGGCCCATCAATACGGGGAATCGCTTTCACGACTGGGTTATTAAATTACAGTTAATAAAAACCTTTAATGGCCGATTTAAAGATTACAGCAATTCCGCCCGGCTTGGTTTCGCTTCGAAGGCAAGGCAAACAATGTGGCAAGTCACTAGGCACACTTTCAATTTTCGGAAAACACATAAAACTTGATTATCTTGATTAAATTGCAAATCAAAAACATGTTTCAAGGATTACTTGTGTGCCACACAAACACGCACTCCCACACACACGCAGGCACACACATTCGGTGAGAGCTTATCAAACCGCACACAAACACCAGCACACATCCAGGGATATTTGTATACGCAGGGCTACATTGTGAGGATATAAATAATAATTGTAAACTGCAGACAAGATTGCCTGGCAGCTCGAGCGTGTGGGTGGCCCATGTTAATCTGTTAACAAGGAGCTTAGATCGATTTCATTCCGAAAGTGTTTATATCAATTTAAAGTAATTACAAGCAGCCACAAACAGAGGCAGAAACTGCAAACCTCCTGAAGTCCCTCGAACGCTGCCTGAGAAATATGACGAAAATAGATTTTAGCCACGCTCCACAGACTCCTTACACCGAAGCTGGATCCTGGAGCAGATCGAATCGCAGGCATGCCAAGAGGCAACTTTATGTAGACAATGGCTGCAGTTGCGACAGTTTGGATTGCGTTTTGCCATTAATATGATTATCGATTCAGTTCGACGAGAGTTGCCAACGATTCGCTTGTGGGTGTTGATTAATGTCAATCAACTGATTAGTTGCGGCTCAACTAGTTGAATCGAGTTCCTCGAGGAGTTGCAAATATCCTGCATGGCTGAACATTTGTTGTCCTCTGATGAAAATTGCCCAAGCATCCGGAAAATAATTTAAATTGAAAACCGGAGCCAGCAAGGTATTATTTTCATTGACTTGAGTTTAAAATAAGATACTATTGATATTGCTTATCTCGTTGTCAAAGTATATCTTTATTCCTTGAAGGCTAATTTGGACTTAAATTGAAAGTAAATAATTAATGCCTTCGTTTAATTGTCAATATATTTTGTTTATGCTGACAGCTTTTGTCGCGTAAACAAAATGTATTAACAAATGGGATGCCTTGAATATCAAGTTATTTAGTTTTAATGCAGTTAACTTAAATATATATGCCGTTTTTTCTGCGCAATGAAATACTCTATAAAGTTTAGACAGAACTCAGGCAAAGTTTGTTATTTTAAACAAATTTAAAATTCTTTTGCAATTTTTGATTTAACTCATAAAGTTGAATAATTAAAACTGTTTCACTGAAATTCCCAGCGTTTGTAGTGCAATCTCCGTGAATTTTTAGCTACAAAAATGCATGTTATGTGTGCTAATTAAATGTCAGCCCGAAAGCGTCGACTTAAAAACTTTGTTAGGTTGCACTGAGCTCGAGATGTACGAGTTTCGGGCTTACAGCTGAGCACCTCGGGCCCAGGTAAATCTGGAAATGTCAAAGAGATTAGCTGAGCATTGGGCGTGGCCGGGGGAGAGGGCGGTGCTGTGGAATGCCCGAACTAATCTTACCAATTCTAAGCGCATTGTCTTGCCAACTTCTGCGGGCTAGTTACGCCTTTTGTCCGTGTTCCTGCATCTGTTCTCCATCTCTCTCTCTCCCTCTCTCTCTCTCTTTCTGACCAGGGGCTGATGTTAAGGGGCGTGGCAAGGATAAAAAACTCGGTGTACGTACATGTGAGCAAAAGCAAAAAGTGCCAGCGGCCCCGTGTCGATGTGTGTCTGCCTTTACCTGAGTATTGGTGTCGCTGTGGCTGTGTCTGTTTGCGTTGCACTTATGCACATGTGTGCAAACAGACAGGTGAGGCAGGCGGAGGGCGGCAGGCGGCAGGAGTTGAGTAGATGACGCTGCAATAGCATTCAAAACTCTTACTAATGAGCAGGCAAAGCGCACAAGGAGGAAAAGAGAAAGCGGGTGGAGCTGGCTGGAAAAGCGGGGCGAGCTTTTCCGGGCAGGTGATGTGTTGTTGCCCGAAGCGCGTTGCCAGCAATGCTTGAACCAATTTTACATTGTACCTTGCAGCGGCAACGAGAGCACCGATGCACAGAGATAAACAAAGGCAAAAAAGTGTGTAAGCTATAATAAACTAGTTTTACATCTAATAGGCAAAGTCTTCTTCAAGTAGGGCTTGCATCAAGAGTATTATTTTTATCGAAAGTATCAAACCCTTGATCAGTGCCTTGGGCTTTTTATTTGCTGAAAGAAGATAAAATCTCAATATAACGTCCTCACTAATAACCCATGAAAATAATTCCCTCTAGTTGTTACCTTCTCTTCCGATCCCTTTTTTAAGAGCACTAATGCCAACTTAAACGAGTACTTTACATACAAGAAAATCTTAGACCAAGCGTTTTTCCCGCTGTGTATGCAAGCGGGTGGCAGAGGTCATTCTCAGACGGCAACAGCAACGGCAGCCAGCTTCAAACTAATTGTGCAATTATTTTTGCATAAAGTGGCATAAACATGGCTAGAAGAGGCATTATGCGAGTGGCCTGACTTTTGCAACACAGGAGCATGTGTGATGCTGCCGTCCCACTCGCAAGCGGCGGGGAGTGCGGCAAAATGCGGGAGGGCGGCACCGGGAAATGCAGGGCGGCGGGGCAGAACGGAGGGAAGGCGCGTGCCTAAGTGGCACTCGTAAAATTTGAATGTAATATTCATTATTTTTTGCACATTGTCTGTCCGTCCGATTGTCTGCCTGTCAGTTAGTTACATTTCGGCTTTACTTTGTTGCGGCTGCCACAGATCCAAAGTGTGTGTGCGAGCGTGTGTGCCTGGGCGTGTGTGCCTGTGTGCGAAACTCTGTTTAAGGATGATTAAAGTGGCTACGAAGCTGGCTACGTTACGCATACGTCAAGTGGAACGTGTGCCAAGTAAATTCACTTAAAACAGAAACTACACTAATTATGGCCAAAGCAAAGTTGTTCCTGGAAATGTAACTTCCAAAATTAGGTTTTCAACTGATTGCGGTTCCCACAAGACAATTAGTTATGCTTAAAAGCTGAGGAGAGTTCTCAAGGACTGTGCAAATGATGCCATGAATCATTAAAATTGAACTTTATCTATTAAATTTAATATGTAATATATAATTATGAATGATATGAGATAGCTTAGCACTAAAAAAACTTGACTAAGTTAATGAAGGCAATTAGGTCAAAATAAGCTAGACATTCAATAAGATTTATGAATTAGAATTGATGAATGCACTCCACAGTGAAGTGAATAACATGTTTTACTTTAAGATGAAAATCGATACAAATAAATTATAAATTTTTGAAAAAATGTATCAACTCGGCTGTTGATGCTGATCAAAAATATATATACTTTATCGGGCGAAAATGACTCTTTCATAAACTTAGAACTAAACTATAAAAGCCTGTACACATTTAATTTATATACAAACTTCCTTTTAACGCCAAAAATAGTTGTAGTCTGCCACAAACTAGCCCTGTTCCGTAATTGAATTTGATTCTGGGAACTCATAATCGAATGGCATATGTAAACTTGTCTTTACTGGTGAGAGGCTGATGCTTTGATAGCCAGCGACCCGAACCGAACTTGGCCAAGTTCTGAAAAGGCTTCATGGCATTTTTTCGACAATTAAAATTAAAATTTGAATGAAATGGAGGTCGGAGTGTGTGCGGCTGCAGTGTGCAGGACAGCCACAACAGAGAAAACCAGGGGAAGAACAACAAAACAGACCGCAGCCCACCAAGCCAAACAGAAGTGCTACACACAGGGAAAAAGTCGAGTCGTCGTCTGGGGCAGGAATTCGTGCAAATATGTAAATGAAATTGTGCGACTCGGAGCACACACACACAACACACTTGTTCGTGCACCCGCATATGGTGCCTGAGTTGCAACCTCTGCAGCAGCAGCAACAGCTACGACACTCCAGCAACTAGCAACTAGCAACTGGCAACTCGCAACTTGCCACTAGGCGAGGTGCAAATGTCTGTGCGGCTGGCTTTTGCTTGTAGTTCGTTGACTTCTGAAGTTCCTCTTCTCGGGCGGGGGAGCTCGGAGCCCTTGCACTTTGGCGCTACATTTATTACATTTGTAATTGCTGTCAGGCGGAGTTGCAACTGCCACTGTGGGTGGAGCTCTAATTACCATGACCATTCTGGATTTCACTTTCGGAGAGAATTTTGGCAGTAGTTGACGAAGCCAACCTCAATGTATTGTCGGTTTCAGCCATTAAGGATAGGTTAATTTAGTAATTATTTAACCAAAGGTGTCTGAAGAAACCAATCATAAGTGTACTTAATTCAAAAAAGATTCCTGCCTTTTTAAGTGCATTTTGCAATCCTTTTAGTGATTTATTTCGCTTATCTACCAGTAAGGTGTATTCTATTCCAGGCTGCTTATCAGATTATAATTAAATAATTAAGTTTAGCAGGATCCTTGTATAGTTGATCTACGTATTTTGTACCTTCTATGGTAATAAACTTCATCACTTACAGTTACTTTTAAGGGTTTCAACTATAGAGACTTGGCTCGATCGTTCCTGCGATAGCTATATAAAGTATCGTATATATTATGTAGAGTCACGATGGCGCTTCTTAGACGCGTGTTGGCGGAAGTCGTTGGCAATCGAAGGCGCTTCCTGGAGTTTGGCGCGCTCTCGGCCAACCTGCGGCTTCGCCTCTAGCCGGCTCCTTTGACTTTCACTTTTGTCCGGATTTTCAGTGCCTTCCTGCATGCGAGTTCTGTATTTAAAATTCCTTTGCATATTTCATTAACATTTTAAAAATGCATGAGCTGCTAATTGAAAACGTTTGTCGTGCCCCAGCGCTCCCGCCACACTCCCATTCCCCACATGCGGAGATCCCGGACTTAGTGGTGCGTAGAGGAGGAGGGAGGGCACTGGGCCCTGAGTCCGGGGTAAAAAAGGTCAAAAGGTGCTATCGTAGCACTCAAAGGCCGGGCAACATAGTTTAGCACTTTGCTCCGCTATTGCCCAAGAAATCAAAGCTCTTCGCAAGCCTTCCGACCCTGCCGTCGCTGCTAATGTATGCGACCTGCACTCAAAGTTCGCCTGAAACAGGGCCAGTCCCTGGGTCGTCGGGCCTGGCTTCCTCTTATTGTATGCGAAAATGCCCTGACACATGTACACACGAGGTCTCCGGAGTCAGATCCGCATACCCTCAGACTCACACACACTAGCACACCTTCAATCACTTCCGCTGAACGATGAAGTAGCTCTTTTGCACGCTATTATTTTCCGGGATACCGCCGTAGAGCCGTAGTCCTATGTAATTGGAACGTGTGAGAAATATCAAGCGACGGCACAAGTCAAAGCTAAAGCGGTTTACACTGCAACAAAGTTGTATTCCCCGAAGCATTGGATTAATTATATAAAATTTAATCCCAGTGCTTAAACTTTAAAGACCCTTTCCTGGTATCCATAAATAGCACAAGAAGCGTAGAAAGAATATTATCAATCTTCGTGCTATCGACTGAAGTTTATATTTATTCAACGCGAACTCTTTTAAACTGTAATGTAACAAAATTATACGATTTTTGTAACTCTGTTTAACAGGAGAGAAGATTTCTAGCTTTAAAATTTAAAGATCTTGGTTTTCCGCTACTTTTTCTGTGTACCCCGGGCTAAAGTCGCTTAAGCTGCGGCCCTGTTTTGCCGGATGTCCTGTTGGAAGCGTAAATAGGCATAAAACAACGAAAAGAACATTTCTATTACCCCTTCGCAGGCCGTTTGGCATTTGTCTGGCCGATAGAAGCCGCCAACACCGAGTCTCGAACCTGGAACCTCGAACCTCACTGCCTGGGCTTCGAGCTTCGCGCCTCGGGCTTCAAGCCAGCCGTGAAAACTTGTCTAAAGTCCTGCGGCAGCGAGGCGGAAACGCTGCCAGGAGCTGTCTAATGGCTACGCAGAAATCCAGAGGCAATCCGACAGCGATCCCCTTGCATAGGCATTTCAATTCGCTGGAAATGCAAATTGCCAGGGCAACGCGAGCAGCCAAAACGCTACCACGGCAGCTCATTATGCCAGCCATGGCCTTTGTTCTGCCACTCTGCAACGGCAGTGGAAATGCTGAAGTGGCAGTGGAAAACGAGTTGGCTGCCACCTCGACCACTTGACACCTGGCTCCTGCCGCTCTGCCGCTCTGCAGCTCTAGAGCTCTCCGCGCTGCTACCGCTGAAGCTAGGATACACTCTCGGCAACCGCAAAAGCTTGCTTAGCCAGTCTTAAAGTCGCCAGTGGAAAACAACAAGGAGCTGAGCCGGAGACAAAGCAAAAGTAACCGTAACCGTAACTGCAGCCATGGCCAAGTGCCAAATACACGTGCAGCTTGCACGTACGCCGTCTTACCAATGCCACATCCCCTTGACCCTTTCCACCGCCAGCTTCGCGATAAACTGCTTTTAGTCAACTTTAGTTACTTTGCTCAGAGCCCGCTGCTAATGCCGGACAATGGCACTCAGAGAAAAGAGAGAGCAAAATTGTAGAAAACCTTCTGAAGCTTAAAAGAACTAAAAATCAGATAGAATTGATCATTTTCAGCGTTTATCTCTTGTCTTAATTAATTAATTCTTAATTTAAATTCGAATGTATTAATTCAGCAAAGCTTGCATATTCAATATCTCTTTCTTTTCTCCAGTGAACCATCGTCTTTGAAGTTTGCTGTTGCTTCGCTAGAAAAAAGAAATGCAACTCCGGTTGGGTTCTGCTGGTCCACTATTTACAGCTTTAGTTTTGTGCATTTTGGCGTTCTTTGTTTGCCTCGTGTGTTTTGTCATGCCTCTTATGTCCTGCTCCGAAATGTGTAAACAACTTTGGGCGCTCAGCCAAGTGCAAGGTGTACAGTGCAGCGTGTAGTACGGTGCACACACCCACATTCCCCAGTAGAGCATCACGTTCCAGTCCAAGCCCGTAGCTTTCATCTTGCCGTGTTCAGCCTCCCTGCCACGCTGTGGCCCACTGGCCAGCGTCCGCCGTTAATCCGTGATGTTTGTTTACCTTGGCGCTCCGGCCGGGCAACGGAAGTACGGGTCCGTTCGGCCGGAGTTACGGCCACGTTTACGGCAAAGGCGCCTCATTTATCTTCCGAACGCAATAACAACGACTTAGCCGAAGATTTGGCGCAGCCAGTGTGCAAATCCATTAAATGCATTGTCTCGATATACCCGGCAAGTTGGGTTTAACAAGTTTGTCACAGTGCTGGCGCTTGCCCGGCATATGTACTAAGCCACAGCTAAGAGATAAAGCAAAGATGACGGAGTGTGTCTGGGGTTTACGATCGCAGGGGGACACGAGCCGAATTTAAAGCGTTTTCAGGACTCATAACTCACATTTTAATACTGCAACGTTAAATAGGTAGCGATTAAGAATTATATATGCTTAAAATTTAAAATGTATTGCTTTATGTCCAAGATTAATGCACTCTTAATCCAATTGCTTGGCCAATTACTCGATCAAATTGCATTTTCGTAGTATTTACACGGTCAACTATAGAGGTGAGAGGTCACGGTTGCTGAAGACCAAAAAAATTGTTTTTCAAATTTAATTGTGTTTCCGATGGAGGGGCCATTTTTGAATTTTTAATCGGTTCAACCGCTTTAATTCGCATTTAAATTAATTAAAATCACTTGCGACCAGACCGAGGCAACAACAACACTTTAACAACAAACAAGGACGCCAGCAGCGAGAGAAAACCCCAAATTAACTTTGCAACAATACAGAATACAGAATCGGAAACCCGAAGGAACAAGCGGATCGACCATTAAATACCCCTAAGCATTGAAATCAGAGGAATTATTCCTGGTATTGAGTTCTGCTTATAGAGAGCTAGAGAGAAAACATTAATATAAATATTAAATAAGCTTCTATAATTAACTTAACATAATCACAGTGACACTTCCAACATTAAAATGACAAGTTGCATTTAATACGGATTAAAATTGATATGTTAACATATATAAATGAAAGGCATGGGGATATATAATTTCTATATACCCCTTATGCTTCACGGGGACTGGGTGCAAAAAACCGCAGCTGGGGCCGCTCGAATCGAAGGGGATTGGGATTGGGATTGGATTGCGGACCCAGCAGGTGGCGACCGACAGATACAAAAGGCGCGACCGCAGATTCAAAAGGGAGAAGACCGGGCAGGTGGACCGTGCGGCAGGAGTCCCAGACAAGGGCCTTTGCCGTTGCCGTGGCCTGTTCATGTTGCATTTTATTTTAATAAAGACTTTTAATTGAATTTTCAATTGTTGCGCTGGCATCCGGGCAGTTGTTGCTGGCCGTTGTAATTGTTGTAATTATTGTTATCATCATTACAATGTTATGTAGTATCGGCCACGCCTGTTTTTATTGCAGCTGCTGTTGCCGTTGGATCGCCAAAAGCGCAAGTGTGTGGTTAAACATTACAAGAGCCGGCTCTTTCGGGGGTGAGAGCCTGCGATAAGGGTTGTCCGTTCGTACACGTGTCCGGATGGGCCAAGCGGTCATCACGAATGGCGTTCGCCACTTCCGTTTCCGCCAACGCTGCAGCCTCTGCTTAGCATTGCAACGCCATGAAAATTAATAAAAAGAATTCTGCCCGCCGCTTTTTGTCATTTTCCGTACGCACCGCGTTAAATCAATGAACGTGGCAACAATTAAAATATTCTGCCTGTTTCCGTTTAACCAACGACCGAAATTTTGCTGGTTACATTTTTGAGCCTGCTATTAAGGTATGCTGGACTGACACAATAAAGCTAGAGAACTTATATTAGGAGAGCATAGTAAAATTAGCTTTTCATAGTTAAAACTGTCTGCACAATATGTATTCTTAAATTGAATTTAATAGTATTTAAATTATTTCTTATTTTTGTATACAGTCACATTTACACTTCTCCCTTTACAGGGCATAGAGAGTGTGTATCTTCGGCCTGGTCAGCCCTATTTGCTTTATCTTGTGTAATTGCGGAATTTTAATAATTTATTTATTATGTGTAAATAAAATGCAGAGGCAAGTTATTAATTTTTAATTTTCTCCTGAATGTTGCTTTTGTGATTGCACGCATTCATTGTTTGATGTTCTACCGTTTTTTCCGCTTTATTTTTGTGCTTTTTATGGCACTTAAAGGCATGCACTCACTCTCACGTCCCGAAACCGGCCTCTCACCCAACTCGCAGCTCGGAAGCGCTGAATCGCGAGTGCATAAAATGCAGTTGTTGTTGAAAAATACATTTGAATAGCCATTTATTGGCCAACGTTGTGTGGGCCGAGAATTTTGCTTTACAACATTTTCAATTAGTTGGCGATGCAGTTTATTGGCTATTGTTTCGACGCTAAGTACCTCCGAACGGACCAGTCGTTCTTCTGGAAATATTCACGCACTCACATTGCGATGAGTGTTCGTGTAATTTCAGGAATAATGCAAATGCACAAAGTCTGCACGGAAAAATATTTGCTTTCAACAAAATGTTATCTCAGGTCGTATTCTGCTTTAACATTTCTAACGCCATAGTAACGGCAGCTGAAAATTTTAAATAAAAGTGACCAAGATATTTAAAAATTTAATCAAGTATCAGGATATTCATTTATTTTCAGTGCAATGACAAGTTTGCTGCCCAGCTGCAACTTTTAATGAGAATTTATGCATTCCTCTGCTCACTTTTGAGCGCCTGACTTGATTTGAATGGCCTTCCCACTTGATCCTTATTGAATGGCTATACTTTTCATTAAATCCGGCTTAAGACAAGGCTGTTTGAGCCACTACAGAGCTCTTTTGCAGCATTGAATTAATTGTGTGCAATGAAGCCGCCTTCCGGTGACGTGCAATAAAATTTTAAATTGAGCTTCAATGGCTCCAGGGCGGCAAGCGTGTCTGGGGCTCCGTGAATTGTTCAAATTAGTGCAACACACATTCGCACATTTGCATCTGCCGCTGCACAAATGAGATAAATCAGACGATGATGTTGGGAGACCGTAATTACCTTGCCAAAGTGTACGAGCCACCTTGCTCATTTCCGGAAGAAATGAAAACGTGGAGGGTGAAAATTAAAAAAGATGGAGTGAAAAAAGCCCTGCGTCTACAGTCTGTCCATTTTCAGCTCGCCCTTTAACCTTTTATTCGTGGCGAAACGAAACAAAATTCGAAAACCGCAGACCAAGGGCGTCCGAACATAAGAATCTCGTTGGGGTCAGAGCATGTGAAAATCGAATTTCCACCCCAGAACCCTCAGTTGCACACAGCTGCAGGCAGCCAAAAGAGAGAGAGTGGAAATGGGGAAAACGGCAGGAGTAAAGCTGCATTAATTAAAATTTGAATGCGAGCTCAAAGGAAAGCGCAAATCCGACAAATTTTTCATAGGCTAATAAACTTGAATGCCACTCGGCACCGAAAAAAGAAGGCAGAGCTTTCCCGGGCTGACACCTGCCATTGGGAAAGCAGGGGAATAGAAGTCCAGGCCAGCGGCAGCTCAGTGTTTCGTGTTTCGTTGCCGGTCTTTTTTCGTTTTTCGTTCCCGTTTTGTTTTCTTATTTATTTTTTTATTCTGCCGCACTGTCACCCAATTATGTCACCCGGCGTACAACAAATTAATGCCTCGTTGCGTTGATTGCGTCGCCGCCACCGCCACCGCCGTCGAGAGTGCGCGCGAAAGTATGCAATGCGAAATGAACGCACAAGTGAAATCACTAAAAACATTTCCAGCCTGAGACTGCATCCAGCCTCCTGCATCCTGCAGACTACAGACTACAGACTGCGGCCTACTGCAGCAGCCATAGCTACGTATATCTGTGGCACCCTGGCCCGACGTGTGTACAGAGCCCACTGCCTGCCAGTTGTCTGTCTGCGTGAGTGTCTGCATCCGTGTCTGTGCTGATGTCTGCCTGTCCGGTTGTGTGTGCGTTGATGTGATTGCGTGACAATTTCAAACAGATTTAACCGCCAATTTAAAATGAAGTCAATACACGGTAGAGCAGTCCGGCGGGGAGCGCACTGTGAGGGCAGGCGGAGCATCGAAGGTGATTGCCGACCAAAAGGTACTCAGCGATTGATCCGAAACACAACTCCATGACAAATTTTGATGGTTAAATGGTAATTGAGACATATGGAGATATATATCTATGATCTGCAAATAAAAGTGTAACTAGAGAAGTTTCAGATTTAACAGGAACTTCCTTTTGCCTCAGTTGGATTTCGACATCACGCATACGCCCCATATGCCGTAGGCACGCGGTGGCTAGTGGCAAACAGATCAACGGCCCGTCAGCGTTGAAGTTGACGTCGAATGGAGTTCCGTGTTTTCGTATTTCGCTTTCCAGCATTTAAATTCCCCAGTCCGATCCGATCTGCCAGGGACTAGCAGGAGGCGGCAACGGTGCGTATGTGTGTCCATTCCATTGGCAGCTGAAAAATGTATTGTTAAATTCACGATTTTTTGTGGGCTGGCTGCGGGGACTTCCGCTTTTGTTTTTCGCTTTTTAACGCTCTGAGCTCGTGTCAAACAAACGATTTAAATGATATAAATTACGATTGAGCACTCAATTGGTTTGAACAAAAACGAAGTGTAGCTGTAATGAGATATGTGGAAAAGTGTAATTCGATGGGGTTCCACCTCGCCCCTATTGCCCAAAAATCACACTCCATAAATTAGGTAATTCTCGGGTCTGCCTTGGGAGTAAGAGCCTTTGGCAATAATTCCTGGGATCCTGTCTCCCGCCTAAGCTAAAATCTAAGCTCTTTTCATACTCGTTCGAATCCAATCGATGCTGGATATTGCCTGGTAAAAGCCGCCTAAATACATTTGCCAGCACACTGAACCATAAACCAATTGACAGGGCAATCATTTGATACAAAACTCAAATGTTTGAATCAAAGTGAAGTCTCTGGTCTCCAGCTCTCCGCACCTGTGCCCCCTCTTCCCCATGCCTCTCTATAGTTTTGGCTTAGTGGCAATCAGCAGTGCATGTAAATGCCATGACAATGCAGGGGCATCGGGGGAAAAATCCGGTGAAATGGGGAAAACTCGAAAACATTTCCAAAGGGACACACAGCCAGCGTTTTGTCCACCTGAGTTGTCAACAAACCGTGAAATTATCAACACAAATTGGACGATGATGTCGAGAACGAGGAGCAGATTCGTTTTTGCCAGTTTTTTCGTCCATTTCTTGCTTTCTTTTTTGTATGCTTTAGCTTTAACGCATATGTAAAGCTCCTTCGCCTACGAAAACCTTTTAATACAAATTGAAAATACTCGGAGCACAAAAAGAACAAACATCCAGCTCTTGTGATAAGTGGAAAGGTAGCTCGGGGAACTTGAGCTGCCAACAAGACACACTTGGAAAAAATGTACTTCTAATTGTAAAGTTATGTCTTTTGCAATTTCTAATTAAGCTCAATTATTTTCTTGGGAACTTGAGGGGCTCTTTACTAACAAGGAATTAATGGATTAATTTATTAGGCGGCCTTTATAAGCTTTTGATAAATCTGTCTCTACAAAAAATGTGTAAATATTCAGCAGCTGACTAGAATAACACAAAACATTCTAAACAATTTCTGAAGATTTTTCCAAGTGCATATAAATACACAGATGACTGGCCAAATGAGTGGACTTCACGATTATCCGGTTGAATGGCAAAGAAGATTGTTGCTGTTGCCTGATTCAGATTCTTGGATTCATAGTCTCGTCTTAGATAAGCCAATCGCATTGCCAGGACAACGCGGAAAGCTCGCTTAGTACTCGGTCAGGTCTTCAAAGCCATCCGCTGATGGACCCCACTGACACCCACCGCCCCACTGGCTCATGCATAAATGTCGGGGGGAACAGGAAAAATTTGCATGAGATTTACTGCGACTACGGCAATTTATCAAGATATGCAGACAGGGCCGGAAATGCGCTTTATGCAGCATTTAAATGCCCTCGTTTCCGGTGGGCGGCCGACCTTCAGTCGCCGCCTCAATTAGTTAATTAAGTTAAACGTTTGCATTTCACCTAATTTCGGCTGGAGGTCTGGGGCTTTCGGTCACATCCGCTGCACGCAAAGTGCAACTGGGAGCTGAAATTTGGAAGGCAGGAGCCCAGAGCCAGGAGCCAGGAACCAGGAGGAGCCAGGAGCCAGGAGCCCGAAACGAAAACGGAATTTATTTCTCAATTCCCACTTCAATTTTGTAAATTGAATGAAAAAGCGCTTAAAAATATACAAAAGCAGACCGAGCAGCCAGACCGAGCATAACCCAAATAGTGGAACAAAAGCACACGGAACCTGGAAAGGATACGTTGCGGCGTGGCAAGGGGCCGGCGGAGGCAGGGCGTGGCGGGGCAAGGACAGCCGGCAAAAAAGGCAAACGAACGACGAGCAGAGCGAAAGGAAATCTTACAAATAAAACGGAAGTTAATTTACTACGTAAACCGAAAAGCATGGCGCAGCCACATCCGGGTGCCGGAGTGAGCGGGTGCCGGGTACCGGCAACAGGGAGAGAGCGAGCGAGAGAGCGAGTAAGGGGGACAGAAAGCAACTCCGAAAATGCTACACTGCCACGAATTGCACTTGCCCGTTTAATTGGGCAGCTTTTTGCAGCCGGGCGCCGCTTAAGGTGGCCAAATATTTGCTCTGACAACACGGGCCAGCCGAGGAACGATGAAGAGTCAGCCCCTAGCCGGCTAGGCTAGGGAGAAGCTCCGACTCAGGATCAGGCTTGAGTGGTGGCAGGACAGGTGCAGCTCGCACTTAAAACCGCTTATTACGTTAACAATTGCAAATATCGGTGCGGATTTCGCGAGCTGGCGGGACAGGATTACTTTGCATAATTTTAGGGGCATACAAATAACAGCCCAGGGACTCACCACCCCACCGCACACACCGCATGCACACGCGCACACCCGAAGAGCGGGGGCTGCTGGCATGCCAATGAAAGCGTTTCGCTTCCTGGCCCAAACGGAAGGAAATTTCACTAGCTGACTGCAGCAGCCGCAGTTACCGCCACCTACGAATTGTTAGATCCTACAGTTGGGCCTAAGACAATAGCACTTGGATCCTGAAACCTTATCATTCCCTAAACATTTGGCTGAATATCCTCTAAAAATATACCATATATCGCATTAAACAAATTACGTCCTTCTACGACATTTTTTAGGGTTCGTTAATTTAGGAATTTGGAATTTGGGAATTTTTCCCTTTTTTATTTCAAGAATTTATTGAGAATTCAATCGCAATTAGGTGAGTATAACCTTTTATATGGCTTTACCATTCATAATTAAATCCTTAGATTATTTGTTAAAGGAATTTGTTCATAAATATGTCACATCCTACCAACATTTATAAGTTATTATTGCTGCTATTATTTTGACCTCAATTGTTTGTGTTTGAAAGTATGTATGGAGGCGTAGGGCGTGGCGAAGCCACATTAGGTGGCTGGGAGCAACAAAAGTATTTGTTATGCGGTAAAAATGCATAAAAATCCTGAGACCGGCATTTATTTAAATTTATGCCGTTATAACGTAATTTTGCATTACCCCAAAATGATGGTGAGAACCCAGCCCACCCACAGAAAAGGCAGCACCCTTAAGTTTAGCGGCTCGCTGGTATTTTATTGTTGCACTTGCGGCTGTTTGGGTGTAGTCGGTGTATCCTATATACAAGAATATGAGTGTGTGTGTGGCACACTTTACCCGGGCATTTTTATACAAATTTTTGCACATTTTGCGGCGAACGCCGACACCGACACCGCCACCGACAAAGCCCAAAAGCAGAAAGCCAGAAAGTTGCGATGCCGCCTTTTATTTTGGTTAAATAAGTATTTGGCAATTGTTATTTGAATAAACCATACTTCCCATCCTTTATCCTTTGTGCACCATGCAGCCAGGCCCGTAGACCCCTTGTTTTCATTTGCCATTATTATTTTTTCATCGCATTTCAATTGTTTATCTGTGTTTACGTACAATTTTTTCTCTTTAGATTTTTTTGGGGTAATGCGAAAGTTATTCATTTGTTATGCATATGAAGTGGATCCAAAATAGTCCTGTGGTTTTTTGCAGCCATTTTCATAGTTATTTTATGGCTGGAAAACAACAAAGGACTGCTTTCGCCAGTTAGAAATGGCAGCGGCGCAGTTGGAATGCTCGGCAAATTAGTGGGGCGCCTGAGTGCGGCTTCCGTTGCGATTACAATGGCAAATTAATAGCGGTATTCCTGTTTTAAAGTAAGGACTCTCCGAGTCCTCGCCAACCTGTTAAAGTCCAGGACGAAGTGCAAACAGTGCAGAGCAAAGGCGAGCTTCCATTTGTCACTTCCAATTAGGCCGAGTCAAAGCGAGTCAGGTGAACTCTGGCCCGGCTGCTAATCTCCCGACATCGACATCCTGCCCGTTGTCTACTGTCTCCAGTCTCCACAATCGGATGGGGGCCGGCCAGCAGACTCATTCAATCAATTGAAACACTGACACTGCTTTCTGTGTTTTGAATACAAATTAGCCAAAGTGACGGCCGCCCCGCAACATGCAGTTGCCACGCCTCCAATCAAGCAGGAGCACACTCGAAAAAAGGAAATACGTTTCGGTTGCACTTCGTAATTGGTATATCAAGCTTGAAACCTTTTCCTGTCTGTTGAACATGTTTACGTTTTGAGCATTTAATGGTAAGTAAAGAGAGAAATATAGAATATAACTCAGTATTAATATTCTTGATTAAAAAATGCATTGACTCCTATAAGTCCACCCTTTAACTTCTTAATACATTTCAGTAATATCTTGCACTTTGAAAGAACTAAACTTTATCCTTTTTCTGATTATTTGTACTCTGACACTTTCCTCAGTGAAGTTGCTGCTCGGACCTAAGCCTGGGACTCTGCCATTGATGCTGGCTTTGTCGTATTAAAACGGGAGTTAATTTAAATGCAAAGTAATTAATTAGACACTTGGCTGGCAAATCAAGTAATCCAATCTAGAGACCAAAGGCCAGGGGGCAGAGCCAATCACACGTAGCGTCCAGTGCCTTATAGCAGACCCGCAAAGTGACCAACGTCTGCGCCGCCATATGCGCTATAACAATTCGGGAATATGCCATATATCAATGGCGCTGCTCTGACCGTGCCGTGTGTGCTTATCCACTCGGTGCCCAGACAATGGCAATTTCAATGATTTTGTTTAGCTCAGTGATTCGGAGAATTGAGTTCGACTGCACACACACCACTCACGGCCATATATATACGTATGTTTGTACATAATATCCATCTGCTACGTGCTAGAAGCAAATTGGCAGAACACACACACGGCGACGCACAGGATTTGAATGCCTTTCAATGAATTGCTGCCAATTTGCAATGGTTAATGAAACGCTTTGTGCGGCGTCGATTGCATTGTCGATTGCTGCTAGCCAACTAATCCAGTCAGCCAGCATATAGTGACCGATTCCCTGCAGCTAATCTCCGGCTCCGGCTTCGGCTTCGGCCAGAGCTGCTGCACTTTAATCGGCTTCGTTCGATTGTCCGCTTCACTTTCCCAGCTTTCTTTGACATCCGAGTTACAGTTTGGCAAGGTTTCATCAAATTCTGTGGCTTCGCTCTATTGCTCACCTTCATTCTGCACTGAGAGAAAGATAAATTGTTGAAAATACAAGCAATATAAGTTACATTTATCCTTTTGGGTTTGATCAATAGCTTAAGTATATTTTTAAAAACAGAAAATGCTGTGAGCCAGTTACAGATGTCTTGTTCAATCAAGTTCTGCTCCATTTCTCCAAGTGCCGTTCCACTCATTTCAATTTTGTAATTGAGATTAGCTCTTTGGGAATAATGGAGATCAGATCATTTAATTAACTTTGTTTTCGAGCACGTCGCTTCCCCAGCGGATGTCAAGTGCTGTCTGTGTGGGCGTGGTCCTCTCCCAACCAGTATGTGTGCCCAAAGACGGAGGGGAAAAGGAGCCGCCCATCGGGCTGGGTTCGTGAGATACTGATATGCTGATTGAACTAACAAGTTCTCGAACGCAATAATTTTGCGATAGCCGGGGGAAGTTAGTGGGCTTGCCGAGTGCCCTCAGTTGTCTGTTAATTTGCCGAGCAACAATTCCATTTGTTAATTCCGGATCCGGCATCTTTTGCTCAATTTGGCAAACAGATGAAGAAGCCCGGCCGTAGGAGACTCTGTGTCCATGTGTCTCGATTTCATTTCCGAAATTGAATTGCCAAAAATGTAGCATCAGTTTCCGCACTCAGGCGAGAGTCTCCGTTCCCTGCCATTCTCCATCCTTTATTCTCCGTCAGTTGTCAGCTCGCTTCTCGGATCTCAGGCTTCAGTGCCGTTCTCAGTGCTCGGTTCTCAGTTCTCTGGGCTCAGTTCCCAGTTCCCAGTTCCAATTATAATTACGCCAGTCTCTGTGGGTCTGAGGCGTCGGTCTGCTGCTGCTCGATGCGTTTTTGGGTCTATGCATTTCATTTCACTGACTGAGGAACTCCCCGTCCACTCGCCGTCCGTCCGATTCTGAATCTGACTATCTCCGTCATCGTCTGGCAGTGAAGCTGCAGCTGGGGTTGCTGCTGATGCTGTCTTATTTTCACTTTTGCCTCTCGCATGGCTTAGAATGAGCCAAATTGCATTCAGCTGTTTGTTTTTATGCGCTGTCACGAGAATTCCAAACTACTTTTGAATAATTTCATTTATTTATGTTGCCCATTGCTCGGCGCAAAAGTTTTGCTTCAGTCGCTCGGTTCCTTCGCTGTCTGCAGTCAGTCAGTTAGTCGCTTATTTATTTAGTTTTCTTTCTTCTCCGTAAACTGACAAAAAGGCGCAAAACTTGTCGCTGTGTGTCAGAAGTTCTTCCTCGAGCTGCATTACTGCGTCTCAGCTGCATTACTCCGCTGCCAATTGATTTCACTCTGCTGACGAAAATGCAAATCAACTTATATTAATTAGGCTTGAATGTGGATGCTGTGACAGGACTTCCTGCTCCTAACACCTAGGTATAGATAGTGTGGAAGATGTCAGTGGAATTCTTTTAAGAAACGGACAAACGGAAGTGGGAGTATTAATGTTGGCCCGCAGCTGAATGCTTTTGGCAGGTGACAGCTGAACTGCAGCGGCATTAGCTAAGATATAACGCATACGCCATGTTCTCTCGACAGCAATGACTGGCATACCCAGCTAATTAGGCCCGCAAAGTTTGACAATGGAATATAATAATGCAGACTCTTGACAGCCAGCCAGAATGCTGTTCGCCAAAGGCACACCTCATTAATTCACAATTTAATCAAATCGGCCAAGCTCACAAACTGCGGAAAGGTAGCATAATTATCAGATTTCTGTGCATGCGGGGATCTAAGAGGTATGGGTAAGCCTTTTTCAAATTACTGAACATAATAGTACATAAATAGAGATGTTCTCTTATTATGTAATCATACAGAAATAATTTAATGCAATTTATAGGTTGTGTAGCATATTTTAAGCTTATACAAGATTATAAGCAGCTTGGTAACAATTGTCTTGAGCATTTTATGGCTCAGCTTGGGGCGCCTTTCGATTGTTGGACCTGCGGCGCGTTGCCTTCTTGTAGGCTGCCTTTTTGGAGAGCCACCAGGGCTACGCTGCTCCATTCAAGCTCCGCTCCGGTTCCAGCCAACTTGTCACCGGAGCAGAAGTTTCTGAATGCATTCTCGGCGCTAACTTCTCGCTGCGAAAAGTTGGCGTCAAATACTTTGCTCGAATATTGTTTTCGCATGCTTTTGTTGCGCTAAGCAGCCCATAAGAAGACGTTTTTCCCCGACTTTCCCCGCAGCTTGGAGCAGATCCATCCAGACAACGTAAATTGTGCTGTCTTTTTGGGAGTTTTTATATTGTTTGGTCTGTGTTGTGCCTTTTTCGGTTCGCTGTTTTTGTTTTATATCGCTTTAGTCGATGTGCTTCTTGCATTTTTGCCATGTATTGGCATTTCAGTGCTTATTTGTATCGTTTTCGTTCACTTTGTTGTTACTTTCGTTATGGCTTTTTCTCTCTTTTGTTGCCCACTCTGCTGGTGTTGTTGTGCGGTTGCTGTTTTCAATTTTGTTGCAATCGCAACGCATTTTTTGTGTTTTGTTTTTGCGTTCTTCCCCGGTTTTTTGGCAATTTCCTCAAAACGCAAAAGCTGAAAAGTTTACCGCACACATACATATAAGCTTTATTTTCTCATTTTATTGGGTGTGTATCGATGTGTGTGAACTTTATTTTTCCTTCAATCGACTTTGTAGCATCGGCATTTGGTATGCATGTGAAAACTATGCAAATCCTTCATTAGCCCCTCACATCGTTCCCAGAACTGATTGCGAATGTTGACCCACTAGCGACGCCTCTTGGGCGGACTCATAAAGCCCTGAGGGTAAGTGGACTTACTACTGACTGGACAGAGTCCTGTAACATGATACTCACGCGGGCCCGCTTTAGAATTGAGTCCTTCGAGACTTCGTAGGGATGCTGCTTCGAGGGAATTTCAATCACAGTGGGCACGGCCAGCTGGTGGGCATCGACAGTGGGCCGAATCGAGTCCGCGTGCACCTGGTTGATCACTATGATGCCGATATCGGGGCGAGCCAGGAACTTCTTGAAACAGGCGTCTATCTGGGCAGGGGTTGTGCCTAGCAAAGGTATAATTATTCTCCCAACTCAAGGGATTTAAGTTTGTTCTGAATTACGCTTATCAACCACCATAAAGTTACTTTCCCGATTCTCGTCCACTTCTCCTATTCCGGCCAGCATGAAGCCCACGCAAGTTTCCTTCGGGACATTAACTTAAAATTTAATTACTAATAAAAGGACACCCACCTCATCGCCGATCACTGCCAATAGTTGCTCCACATCTTCCATTTCCAGCGACGACATACTCATTGCATTATTCATTTTTATAGCTCAAAGATAATATTTACAAATATTTAAATAGTCGTCCGTCCACTGACACTTAGTACTAAGGTTTGTGAGCCAGCACAACAGGCTTTTAGCATTGCCCCCACACTAGATACAACAATTCGAAATTATTTCTGCAATATGAATAAAGTAAATACAGTAACTAATGTGCAAGAGCTTCCGATGACAAAACAATTGTCCGAGTGAAATGGATTTCGAAAAATGAGAGCAGGAACTGAAATGGAAAAGGGGAAAACTGCACTTGACAGCCACGCCGCATTTGATGGCAAATCGCTGGCTGCACTTCGCTGTTTGTAGTTTTGTCAAGCGTAAAACAAGTTTTATAATTGTTTAAAATGTTTGCAGCGCAGCTGTTTCAGTTTTCTGCTGTCTGTTTCTGATCCTGCTGCCGCTGTCCACTGCAGTGCAATTTATAACGAATTTTTGTCAGTTGCCGCTCAAAACTTAATCGAAAACAATGGTTTTGTGTGTCAAGCCAGGCCGCCCACTGCCTTGGGCTGCCTGAAACCACCTGAAACTACCGGAAACTCCCTTAGAGCAGCGTTTACGTAAGCCTGTTCACACTGCGTCGGCTCCTAATTGGATTAGATAACTCCCCGAAGGGCCCGGCAAACGAAACCGAACCGAAAGCGAAACTCCGCCCACGAACTTGACTCGACGCACAGATCACCTTTGTGGCCATTGTCTCCCCGTCAAGTGAATCGCTCCAGATCTCCCGGCCGAGATCCCAGAGAGCCGGTTATGTGCACCACGCCGGCTGTTAACTCATTTGCGTTACGTAGGCAAAGGCAATCCCTAAGCCTAAATGCGGCTAATTGCCGGGCACGACTTTCGACAGACCGCGCCACAGAGCCAACGATCCAATGAGCCAAAATTCCAAATAGCCCAAAAGCCAGCTGGCACTTGAACCCGACACACAACACGGCTCTCAACTCCAGTTAACATTTTTCAAATCAGCTCTAATTGTTTACAGTTTACAGTTTACATATCAATGCCCGTCGCTGTTGTTGCCGGCGTGTGGCATAACTAATTATGATTAATGCTTCAAAGCCAGCCCCTGACATTTGCTATTAATTGACAGTTGGAGCAGCGACAGCAGCAGTGCAGACAGTGGCACGGCGAGAAAAAACATATGATTATCAAATTTTTTGAAAAATAATCGCCTTTACAGTCTTGTACAAAATCGTAATAATTTCGGGTCAAATTAGGTTTTTATTTGTCACCTTTTTATGAAAAGGAAGATATTTTTCCTTGAGTAACAAAGGAAATAAGTAAAAAAATAAATATTCTTTCAATAATAAAAAATCACCTTTAGGATTACAGAACTAAGTTTCTTAGCTATGACAGATCCGAAAAAAATTCCTTAATTTGTTTAAAGGTTTACAATAAGAACTAACCATCTCTTATAAATACTTATTTTAAAGTGTATGAATGCTCTCTCTGGCGGTGCATTGAACTTATGGCTGTGTGGAAAAACTGTCATTGCACACGCTTATACAAACACCGAAATTGCAGCCATATAGTCCAGCACAGTCTTTACTGCCATACTGGAACTGGAAGTCAAAAGCCGAACCCGTAGCCAATCTCAAACCCAATCGAAATCCCATACCAGCCAACCAGCCAGGCAATCGGTGCTTTGGCCCGCTGACCTTTTTCCACACATTGCGATTGCTAATGCCGGAGCCATCGGGATCCAGCGAGGTGGCCAGTCTCGAACTCACAACCGGCCTTCCGTGCTACCGGTTTTAGTTTATTGACTATTGGCAACATCAGGCAACACAGTGGCAGAGCAGCAGCAGCAACATCGGGAACGACAGACAACAAAGTTTCCTATGACTTTTGCTGGCCAGCCTGGCTTCTTAAATATGGCCATGGCAGCAGTTAGTGGGCTGCGGCCAAAACATTTTTCGCTTATGCCCAGCACGTTTTGCCTATTTTCCCGATTCGGTTAGTTGAAATTTTAATTTTGATTTCGAGTACGGGGAGTTCTTGGCTCGGGTTCTAATTTTCTCTTTTTCCTTACCTATATGTAGCACGCATGGGCTATTGACATTGGCTACTGATAAATTTCTAACTTTTTCGTAAGTGTTAGGGCTGTTATTTCAAAGAGCGATATAAAATAATTAAAACTACCTTCCGTTAGATAAGTATTAAAATAATAAATGATTTTATAAACAAGTTGGGTTGCTAAATGAGACCGGCAAGGATATTAAATGCTTAAAGATGACATTTACACGGGCAGACAAGGGATAGTCGTAGTAATTTTCAGTTGCAGAGGCAAAAATATCAATACTTGGGCCTGTGATATATCAGATACAAATGTATCTGCATCCAAGCAAATTCTTTCTTCCCGCGTCTGCCCTCACGATTGACTCGAGATGCCGCCTTCTGGCCGGGCCTTGTTTGCCTTCGCCTTTCGCCCTTCCCTTTCGCTGGCGGGGCCTGAACTTTTGGAAGGCATTTCGAAGCATGGCTGAGTGCAAGCACGCCTGTTATTTATTTAGTGCTTAAAATACCATAACATTTGCGGGATTATATAATCGAACCTGTCGCCGCCGCTGCTCCGCATGCACATCACGCAAATCAAGTCAAAGCGGGCAAAATTCGCAATACGCTTTCTTCTGAGTTGTTAGCTCTGGGCTCTGGGCTCTGAGCTCGCTCTCAGCTCAGTTGTACTGAACTGAATTGAACCGAAATCAAGTGAAATGAAATCACACGAATTGAAATGAACCTTTCAATGCGCGTATCACGCTGCTGCCGCTGCTACTGCTACTTGTGATGTTTTCTGCCACTGCCGCCGATTATTCAACCACTTTTATTGAAAGGCAAACGGGCGCACAACAAGAGCAGTGGCTGTAATCACAAGGAAAGCCATGTGCAAAATGTCAAATGCAGGTACATGACATCGACATTAACGTCACGGCGACGATGTCGGCCGATACATCTGTATACATAGTATGTATTTCGCTGCCATTCACTATCCCCTCCCCATGCACTCGCACTCGCACTCTCCTTTCGCATCGCCCAATCAGCCGGGGCTGCCAAACAAAATTAGCATAGTGACAATATAATAAACAAAGCACTGGCAGCGCCGGCAATGGCATCCGCAAATGATTTCAGAATGGCACAACGGCCACAACAGGATGGCAGGAAGCGTCGCACTTGGCATCCCGCTCCACGCCTAATTGGCAAGGGTTACCCCGCCCTCGAGGTGTCTGCAGTGCCTACACGGCAAAGAGAAATGAACAATTTTTAATCCGCAGAAAGCATTTATTTATAATCATAAGACACAGGCAGGCTTGAGGCAGTCTCAAGAGATATTTCTTTTAAGCCAATTAGGGGCATTTTTGGGTGGCAATCACTTTTTAAGAGGAATTTCTGCTTTATAACACTCATACAAAACATAAAAATATACATTATTTTACTTTCCAGATACGTATTTTATGTACATAACTACATATTTATTTATTTTAAAATGTGTAAGTCTGGCTAAGACATGTTTTCTGCTTTCTATTCTTCAAAAACAAAAATTAGCCAGGCTAAGGAAAAGTTACATTCGTGAAGGCAAACAAAAATTTAATTAAAAGGCCTTAAGTAAAAAGAAATTAAAAATCTAGAATCCTTTTTTCCCAGAAGCAAATTCAAGTTTATTAATGTTTTTACTTGACAGAGAGAAATAGATAAAATTACAATATTTGGATTACATTTCCTTTAACAAGTTCAACTTAGCCAGGTTTTGTTACCTTACCTTTTTGCGCAGTGTGAGTGCGATTGCGCGGGTGTTAACTGTTAAATGTGCAGTTGGTTATTATGCAGGGCCGGAGCCAAAAATCGTGTCAATGCATTGAACGCAGCTCTTTGGGTTGATAACCTCTGTGGCCGCTCCCCCGCCGCCGTTCGCCTCTCTCGTACGAGTATTTGTCGATTCCACTGACGAACTGGGTCACCATGTGGCCGCTGAGCTGGCGGCATTTGGGCCTTATTGGGCAAGCTGTGGCAGGCGGAGCGGGTGTTGGACAGACCAGAGACCAGAGAGACCGGAGACCGAAACCGTTAATAGAAATGCATTAAAATCGAAACGTTTTGGCGTTTGTTCCAATTCTGAGAGCATGCCGCACATTAGTCCCAAGTAATGGCCGCCTGCAAATCACGCCGCGAATCTCAATTTATCCGAAAACGTCACGTAATTACCAGGCAGCCAGAGTCACAGTCACACACGGAGACCCACTCCCGCCGACGTCAAGATACATTGACAGTTGTTAGATACACAGCGGACTTCTTTCCAAGTTCGCAGCAGCTGTCTGCCGGCTGCAGATGCGTTTGATTTGTGTCTTCTCTCCCGCTGCTCGGGTACTCGCTTCCCAGAGCCAAATCCAAGCCAACGCCTCTGCCAGTCTTCCACAGATTTTGCGGCTCCATTGTGCCGGGTCTTATTTTGTATTCCAAACACAAAAGGCGTTGTCAAAGCGGCGACAACAGCAACGCCAGAAGTTGTTGCCAGTCCTCCGGGCCAACAGTTTCTGACACGGAGTGTATGAGCCGCTGGTGCGAAGAGGCCCAAAGACGATCGACACGTCACTCTGCGTACAGGGAAGGAAGCTCTGGAGGAGTACCTCAACTCCCTGCCACCATTAGATTAAGCCAGGCCTACAGATACACCAAGAAAAATGCTCAATAATCCAATTAACTTAGTTATTATCTATCATTCTTCTCACCAAATATAAAGTATACATTTATTAATCTGCTCAATATAGCTTGGGCTTTACCATGAATTGTAAGCTTAAATGCTGACCATAGATGTATAAACCGTAAATTGGCTTATAAGAATTGTAAAACCTAGTCGAAACCCCCTTTTTCTCTATGTAGAGACTGATAAGCATCAGCAAGCGTGTGTAAAACCTAAATAAACCGCCGTTCCTTAAGACCCGCGCCCCTACATATAAATAGTTTCCCATGATGAACATGCCGAAGATAAAAGCCGATTGTTGCCAGATGAAAGCCAAGTACGTAAAGGTTGTTCTCAGAATTTATACTTTGTGTACTGCCGCCAAGAGTAAAGTACTTGCGATTGTAATTCCCTCTGCCAAAAATAAAAAACGATTTTACTTATGCAACATTTCGCATTTTCATTGACTTTCGATGGCATGACAGGGCAGAAATCACTGGCCCGCAGTTAATAGCCCGGCGATATAGCGAGTGTTTGTCGATTGCGATTTTGTGTGTATTATGGGAGCTTTGTGCTAAACCTTTTCAAATATCTGCCGCTTAATTGCCCATTTAAATTAATATAAATTTCAATTTATTCGCACACACACACTCGCTGGGTTTTTGTGGATGCAAAGCATAATGCGCATACCACACGTGGGCCCGCAACAACGCCCCCCCCAGCACAGCGTTTGAAACACGCGAACCGTGAAAGAAACGCTCGAGACTCAGAGAAAAAACTCGCACACACCGGCTTCCAGCAGATCAGCGCTTATAATACGCATCAAAACGAAATAAAATCGCATTTTTTGTGATTGATTGAGGCATGAGTAATGAAAAATTGAACGTGCAACAGACGCAGACAGGCGAAAGGTGAGGGGTTCGGCACGGCCAGCGATATGTGTTTCGTGTCTGTATGACTCTGATTTTATGCGCTACATTACCTTTTGATTTCGATTCACAACAAATCAGGCAGCCATTTACCTAAAAGAGGCGAAATAATAAATGGGGAAATGGAAATGAATGCGAGTGCGAGCTGCGTGAATAATATTTAATAAAATTGAATTAGCCGTGTGCATAGCGCACAAATCATCTGGCAACGTCAGCTGGAAATCTCTGGCCAAATTGCGATGACGATGAAGTCTCAGACTAAACAAAAGTTACGGCCATATTAAAATGTCATCGTGTCATTGGTTCGGGATATTGAAACACGGAGAGAAATGCTTTCAACTGAATACAAAACATACATAGGTATGTATATAAGCTTTCGACGTATGTTTATTATTATTTTGGGTATAGATATACTTCAAGAATGACCGCCTTCAAATTTGCAGTCAGCTATTACGAGCTATTACGTAAAGAGTGTTCAGATCCACGAGCCAAGCCCTACAATTATTTGCCTGAATAGTTGTTCTCTCAGTGACAGACTGGCACCGAGACCAAGGA
>JAEIHY010018265.1:0-11210 GCA_018904565.1 Drosophila tsacasi | reverse complement strand
ATCAGCAAAGCGACGCCGAAAAAAATAGGAACAATCACACACAAATCGAGGAGGGAAAAATTCAACACAGCTGTTAAATGATGAATCGTCCCAGATCGTAAATTACTTTAATCTATTTACTCATACTAAATACTATGCTTTATAGTACACCCAAAAACGTTTGGGTTTCCATGCACCGATATTTAATTGGTTATCGCCGACTGTCAAGATAGCTTTTATCGGTTCTGATTTTTAGTAAATATCAAGAGTGATGTCATAGATGTTATAACTTCTGAATTTTACTGGAAGATGCTGAATCTTGGCGGAGATACAATTTTCTTTTTAAAATTGTTTTTTTTTTTTTTTAATATTTAATATTCCTCAACTACTTTGGCTTCGACCTTCGAGGCGCTTCCTGTGCCAAAGAGACAACAAACAAAAATTACTCGTCTCATCGTCGTCGTCGGCGTCTCGCAATTGGTCTTGTGCATTTTTAATGAGGTCCGAAAACCTGGCTTTGAGCTTAGNTAAATAGCAAACAAAAACCTACAAACAACAACAATAAATAGCAATAGCAATAACAAAGATAATATACTCGTAAAACATCATCGCGATAGTTAATTGTGACCGAAACGAACACGCTCACGTATGTCACAACATCCCGTCGAGCATAGTTCGCGCGAGTCGCCTTTAATGTAAACTAATATGAGTTTTATTAATCAAATATATATACACTATACGTATACACATATATTATATATGGCGATATATATGTATATGGTGCGTGTTGTATGCATTGAGGTCAGCCGAAGGGGGCACAAAGATTTAATAATAATTTTCAAGCCAAAAATGCGAGCTGTAAAAAGCAAATCAAATCGCCACAGCCAACTTAAAACAGTATCTAAGGGTGAACTAGATATAATATATGTACTATATTATACTATGTGGGTGTACTATGGGGTATATACACGCAATCTGGACATTGTTGTAATCAAATCATTAGATAATACCTGGGAACTGGCATCGTCGTATATATTTCAGCCCCTAGTCTCTGGGTTTATATTATTTTTATCAGCCAACCGATTGGTAATCTTTATATCTTTATGTCCTAATTAGTCCTAAAGAACAATCTACAATAATATTTACCCTTCTGATACAATTTCTAAGAATAACCCAAAGGGGTCTGAATTTGTTGTTTATTTCGTATTAGTTTTAAGTTAAAAGGAAAAGAATCGTTTAGTTCCTTGAAAAAAAAAAGTTAATTTATACCTAATTCTTAGTATGATTAAGTCGTTTTTTTTTGGAAAAGGCTTATCACGCGGACTTTATTCCTGCTTGAATTTCATCCTTCTAATAAAAGACTACTGGTTTATGGTTGGGGATTAATCTTTAAGATTGCAAAGTTTTGAGCTAAAAATCTAGTGTTTGTCTGATCTTTAAGTTTAATTTTAATTCATTAAATTTTGAATATTTCGTTAACCCTTGAACCTAGGGCTGTATGATCAATCCAAGATCTTCGAGGAGAGATCCGAGACGGGTAAATGGCCGAACAGGTTAACCTTGACTATGGCCAGCAAGTCGGTGAATCTCGGACGCAGACACTGCCGCGGGGCAATGAGGGGTTAAGTGGCGTAGCTATTCCAAAGATCGCCAAAGAAATGCGAATGAAGTGATGATGATGATGATGATGATGCTGATGCTGATGCCGAGAGCAATAATAAACGGAATTGCGAGCACTTTTTAACGATTGTTATGTGGCTTGAGATTTCCACAGCGGCAGCAGAGATCTTTAATGGGTTAATAATGAGACCAGGCCACGAACTAGGCATACAGTGAGGTTCATAAACATATAAACATGTATAAACTAAGATTTTAAGTAGTTTAACATTGATGTATTGGGGTTTAAATGGGTTAAATTGTCATACAACGCAAATTAAGTGCTTGAAATATTTTCAAAAATTCCGTAAATTCAAAATTTCTGGCCCCCACTGTTAGTTAGTGTTATGGCGGTACCGTTACTTGGCACCAACCTAAAATGGCCAACAAGAAATGAGTTCAAGTTGTCGCCTCTTTTGGAGCTTCGCTCACTCGTATTACCCACTCACTACTGTTCACTACTAACCCACTAACAAATAATCGACGGAGGGAGAGAAGAAAGGTGAAAGAAATGCTTATAAATCCGATCCAATGATATATAGAGGGGCGTGAAAAATGCAGTCGCAAACCGCAGCCACCGAAGAAGCCGTGCAAGTCATTCCTTTTTGGCCAAAACAATTATCTAATAATGAGTGGAAGAGCCATATATGTTTAAGACGCGGCCTGGTCATAACATTTTAATGGGAAATGTATGTGTGAGCCAAGAGCTTTGGTTTTGTGAAATATTTAGCCAAAATGAGGAAGGTTTTTAAGGGTTTTCAAGAGGGGAAAATGTAAGAAAACATAAAATCTTTGTGGTTAATGACTTTTAAATAATAACTTAGTCTAGACGGGAAGTGATGTGGAATTTTCAATTATAAAAATATGGAAAAATATTATAATTTTGCCTTGAAATTAAAAATGATTAGTAACTTAAAAAGTTTGATCCTTACAAAGGTTAGTTAGCTTTAAGAAACATGTAGTTCAATAGCTACTTTCTTTCAATATGTATTTTACATTCTTTCAAAGGTTTTAAATATTTGTGAAATATTTTTCTTCTTAAAACTAGGAAACACTAGAGACTACTATATAATTCCTTGACTGAAAATAATTATTTTGAACAACCTTTTCGAGAAGAGAACACTTCAAAGTCGATGAAGGTTTGTCCTTCCGCAATCACTCTAATTGTCGAGACGGAAGAACCCACCTGGGATCTGGTCATGTTCCTCTTTTTTTTTTTTATTGTTTATTATTATTGTTTATTTTGTATTGTTTTTGGCAGTTAGCGCTATTGTGCAAATTTTTCGCCTTCGGCTTGTGCAATCTCTGGAGACCAGAGAGAAGTTCGAGAATTGGGAATCGAGAAGCTTTCCGGCCAAGTGCTAATCAATGACAAAAACGATCAGTTACACAATGATTGCTCCTCCCAAGTGCGATTATCAGCAATTGATCGTTTGACCAAAAAGCCAACCTGCGATCGACGACTGATACTATAGCCAATAAAATACACCTGATACGGTGACAAACATGTACATAATACAACAAATACTATATATGGTCGAAAAGGCGCCAGCTGACTGTGAGAACTGAAAAATCTGAACGCTAATCAGCTGCTCCTCTATTGCGTCTTAGCTTTCCCAAAGGCAAATATAAGTATGTGCACATCTAATGTCTATACATACTATATATGTGTATATAGTTGAGTCCAACGATAATAACAAATAAAATCGAGGCATGATTCTGGAAAGTTTTGCCTGTTTTTTTTTTTTCGTGATTAAAGATGTGGAAAATTTGACACGGCATAATATTTACTAGGTAAGGGTTTTTTCGGGGAAATTATAAGCCATACAAAGACGGTTATAGTAGATAGTCAAAATTTCGATATTTTTTTTAGGCAAAAAATCAATTTAAAATCGTTTAAAAATTATACCTCACCAGATCTATTGCAGTTCATTATTTTTGCAATTATAATTGTCTACCAATAAACTACACAAAACTTAAATCAAGAATGTGGAAGTACAGCTCGGACAGAATCGAAAAAAATAGATTTTAAATCGATCAACAACTATGTATTTCCAGCTCTTTTTAGTACGCCCAAAAAATATTAAAAACTATTAAAAAGAACTATAAATTAATAAACTTAGGAGTAGAACTTAGAAAATAATCAAAGTCTGGGATATTTGTAAGGAAATCGATTTTAAATCGAATAATATAAATATTGTTTCCATCTCTACGCAGTAGGCTCTCTTCCCTATCGTAATTGCCGATAAATAACCATCTAGATCTTTAGCTCCACAGTTTTGTTGTAAATTCCGAATGCGCATAAATTATGAAATTAATTCCCAATCGATTGGCAAACAGAATTCTTGAATATTTAATTATGTTTCTTATGCTGATGATTCCTTTACGACTTTTCGCGATGCTTTTGTTTGTTTATTTAATTTTCTTCTTTCGCTTTCGTTTGCGTTATTTCATTCATCAGTTTTTTAATTGATTTTTAATGCGAACGAAAGCGAAAACGAAAGCGAAAGCGAAAGCCCAAGAATAATAATAATAAAGAATCACCTGCTGATCTCTTTTAAAATACATATATATACACGTACGTACATATACCTCGCTTGAATAGTTCCAATACAAGGTTCATTAAGCTTAAGCGAGGATTTCCTGCAATTTTCTTATTTGTGTACAAAGTCAAGAGCCGTGTCACTGTATATATAGTAACATATATCTATATATATGTATACAAATATATAACTACAAGTAAGTACCCTTCAAGTGTCCAGAAATTTAATTGAAATGTTAACAACTCAGGTTTTTTTTTGATACTTGTAGATATATACCTATAGATAGACCCAGATCGATAAGAAATACCCACTGATACCATAAATAGATATAGCTGGAGAGCCACTTTTCACTTTTCAAGTGGCTAGGGGGAGGTCTTTATATAATTTGTATTCGCAGTAGGGTAAATTTAGGACCCAGATTGATTAATTGCTTGATTAATATATATATAGTGTGTTATATGTGCCCTGTCATAACGATAATTGCAAAACGTTTGAGCTAGGAAAATATATGTAGATTGGTTTACATGGAAAATTATAGAAAGTATTTGTTATCATTTAAGCTTTACTTTTTATTCTAATATTCAATATGAAATTAAATAAATAAATGAATATTCCTGGAACTTTACTCCTAAAAGCTGTATAATATTTAAGAAAACCCCTCAACATATATTGAACAAATGTCCTTACTATTCCGATTCCGATTCCGATTCCCATTCCCATTCCCCCATTTCGCTCTACTCATTCCCGCATTTCCATTACCGTTGATGACGTCGATTTAGCTTCGAGTGATTCACTTTAAATGTCGACCGATTTGCTTGGAATTTTATTAAACAATAAAATAAAAAGAAAACAACAAAAGCATATCGTGTGAATCAGCCACAAAAGGCGGGGTTTCTTCTGTCTCACTCAGAGATACTACACAAGGTGGGTGTAAGAGCTGACTAAAACCGCGTTAAATCCAACGAAATTCGTTAATGATATTGGCAAGAAGCGACAAAATGCTTGAGCCATGATTCACATGATTTAAATAATTACCAGATTGTGTAGGTTAATGAGTAAAGTGCTTACAATGTGGGAAATTGTATAATAAACAGTGGTAAATATTACACAAAATAAATATTAACCTCTCTTAAATATGCAACTGAGTAAATAGACTCTTGGGGACGGGTGGAAAAATCGTTGAGAGAGCGGAGAAAACTCACCTTCGATGCATGAAGAATTGGCCAGTCGGTGTCCGTAGCCCCTTTCCAGCCAGTTGTTGCTCGGCGAGGAGGACTCGCTTCCGTTTCCGGTTAGTCCGCAGTTTCGCTTCTGAATATTTCCAAAGGATTGCTGGTGTTGGTTTTGCTGCTGCTGCTGCTGCTGCTGCTTGTAGCGATTTTTGCGTGTGCCGTGCTTGTTGCCATTGGCATTAGCTGTCGTGTTGCATGTTGCATGCTGCTGTTGCTGCTGTGGTTGCTGCTGCTGATAGGCCATCGATACGTTGTTTGTGTTGCTGCTGCTGGTATATTTCTGAGAGCAGCGTTTGTTGTTATTATTTTGATTGGAGGTGTTGATGTTGTTGTTGTTGTTCTGGTTATTTTGATTGCAACGCTGCATCTTGTCATCTGAAAGGCAAAATAAAAAAGATATTAGATAAGATTACAAACTTCTTGTAAATATAAATACAAATTGCTTTCGCAGAATGATTTGTTGGGTTCTTGTGTGGCATTGCTTCAACTTACAAATCTTCGGCAGATGTAACTGCAAGAAATCTTCGAGAAAGAAATGCATTGTACCGCTGCAGACATAAACGCGCTTGAATTAATTGTGTTTTGCTGAATATATAATATATATATTCTGTCTCTTTTGAAAGGCAAACCGCCTGCACTTGCAGTTGAAAGCCAACTAAATGGCGCGATTAGCAAACGCCCGCGATATAAACAAAAAGCTGGTCGCCAAGAAAATATACGCGAGCGCGAAAAAAAAAACCCAGAGTCACAGAGACACAGAGTCACTGAGACATAGAGCCGCAGCAGAGCCGCTCACAATCCACTTTCCGGTGACGACACAGTGACTCACCCACCGGGTCGGTCGGTGGTGCTGATAAAGCGGGAATACGGCGAACTCTACGACATCGCTCTGTAGCTGCTGCTATCTCGCTCTATATCTCTATTGGCCTCTCTTTCGGGCATGATAGTAGGAAAGACCGAAAGCCAAAGAGCAAAAGCAAAAACCTAGGCCAAGTCACACCGTGTTTGTGGGGCTTTTGTCCAGGTTTTGACCACGTGCCCTGCAAGCTTCCTACTTAGATAGCGAGTATGTATATCAGCGGGTTGTATCTGTATCTGTATCTGTTTATCAAGGTGGGTGTTTTCCACAGCCTTGCAGGTGGGGGTTTTATAACTCGGCAGAGGGATCTGAAAATCCCATACTTTGGGGAAATTGTAAGTGGAAACCTTTAAGGTAGATACTCTTTGGTTAATATCCTTAAGAAAAGGTTTCTTTTAAAGGATAGTAACGTATAAAAGCTAATGAGTAATATTTCAGATTAGTTTCAGCTTTAAAGTTGATATGATCTTTTCGGTTACTATATTTTCAAGGATATGCCGAAGCAGTAACGAGTAAAGATTAGTTACTAATTTGGGTTAGGATTTACCAGAATAATATTATTACATTAATGCGTAACTAGTAACGAGTGATGGGTACATAGAGCACATACAAATGTCTTACATTGATGAGTGACCTTATAAGAGCTATTTAAGAATGGTTGTGCGTAGCGAGTAGCAATCAGCGAGTAAAGAGTAACAAGTAACAAGTAACGAGTAAATACTTTTCAGATATGAACTGCAAGGGTATATTTGTATGCGTTCTCCGAACTTACTATCTATTTCTTAATATACTTGTATATATTATCTCACACCAACTTAGTTAGATATCCTGCCGAATTTCGCTCCCTGATGCTGCTGAAGCCGTTTCATTCTCTCTCGATCTGTGAAGTGATGATAATGATGATGATGCTGATTTCAGCCGATTTCAATTTGTTATCCCCCTTCCAATCGTTTGCGGAAAACTAGGCTGGGAGACAAACTTTGCTCGATTCGATTCGATCCGCGATATCGTAGTGCGTGTTACAGTGGTAATCGGTTTGTGGAAGCGAAACAAACGGCAAAAATTTTGATACTTTTGGGCAAATGTTTGGATTGTTTGAACTGTGTCTTGAACTGTCCCCGATAACATGTTGATAATAATACTCCACAAAAGTCAAAAGCCTACGTCTATCTGCCAGGTCGTGTGATGACTTTTGCTTTACTGTTTTTTGTTCCGATAATTGGGATTATTCTGGTCAATATTTTTTGGACCGGAATCCAGTTTGAAAAGACTGATAGCCGGGCAAGAAGTATCGCACAAACTTGTTTGCAAAAATAGTTTTATTTCTTGTGGTGTTTTGTCTGCATCTTTTGTGCAAAAATAAATGCGATTCAAAATAGTTTTTATGTTTTTTTTTTTTTTAAGTGTTTGTCTTGGCATATCTTCTAGAGAAATCCTTTTAAGACATCAATCACTTATAATAATCGTTAAATTAATTTGAAGACTCTTAAATGCATGGCACTTTTAAATTTATGCACCTTTTAAATTATATTGACAAACATTTAATGATTATTTCGAATTTCTTTCATTAAATCTACATCTTGTATGTATGTATTAATGTTTGATTTATGGATCAACTGCATTTTATGGCTTCCTGAATATTTTTCCAAGTATTTTTCGCGGCTGGTGTTATTTTGTATTTTTAATTTTTAACACTCAATAAGAACGAACTCTCTGCTTTTCGTATTTTTGGCCAGCACATTAAAAACGAAAAGTTCATCATCTGCTGGTTCGCTTTCACTGGGCACTGGGCATAAATGGGGATCTTGGAATTTCGGAAATTTGTTGTTTATGGCGAGAAATGAGCAGCAGCAGAAGAAGCATCTGAAGAAATGAACACACACTCTGACACAACAGTATAAGCCAGAAAAAAAAAACAACAACAAATATATATAAATTATAGGGGAAAAAAAAACAAGACATCGCCGAAAGACAGTCAAAATGACGACTCCGAGAAACAGGTACCAGTTCGTGCCTAGCGCCGTTCCATGTGCGTACACCTGCCAAAAAAAACCACCCCCTGCCGCCCATACACAGCGAAAAAAAAATGTAATTTATTTTGGGCAAAATAAATATAATACCTAGGCTAAAAACGAATCAATTTCAATTCGAAAACTGTTCTGAATTAGTTTTTGAAAGGCTAATAAAACTGCATAACGAATTTCAATTTATTTAAATTGCATTTTTTTTTTTCACAATTTTATGAAAATTTAACAACTTAAAAATTTCAAACAAAATTAAAAATTTTTGTTTTCTACCAGACACGGCTAAATCGACTCGGCTGTTGATGCTGATTAAGAATATATATGATTTATAGGGTCGGAAATGTCTTCTTCACTGCGTTGTAAAGTTCTGACTTAAATTATAATACCCTGCAAGGGTATAATTTACCTTAGTATAATATAATATATATATATTTACCTTAGTATAATATAATTAAATGTATTATTTTAATATTTCTTTCAGTGCATCGCCACGAGGAGTGGAGTGAGAGAGGAGGCTCTTTAAAATTGTGGGGTAAGTTGTTGTTATTTTGGCGGCATTCACGCCCCCTTGGCCGATCGTTGTCGATTAGGGCGTGTGATTTATAGAGGCGCCCCGCACTGAATTCCAAAATCCAAAAACCAAATCGAACTTGGAATGATAAAATTGCGTACAGCAAAATAAAGGAAAACCAGTTTGCAAACCGTTTAATAAAGGCGACAAAAGTTCGCCGATGATGATGATGATGAGATCGTTGTGGGCACGTGTGTGCAATCACCCCAGGCTCTGCCCCAAAGAACCTTAAATATCACCAATATTATTCATATTTGTATTATTAATATTATGAATATTACTATGGTTAATCTCTTTGCTATAAGTTTGAGTTAGTTTTATTTCCTTTCTTTTCTTTCTGGCAGCATTGCCAAAACGGAAATGCAAGGCGCGCGTGTTTCTATTTTTGTGGCCACCGAACTCATCAACTGCATCGTCATCATCTCATTATTATCATCATCATCCTCATAGGCATCATCATTGTGGTGATCATGATGATCACGATCATTATGGCTTAAATACGATTCATTCATATATTCGTTCAAGTTAGCAACAACAGCAAAAGTTGAATGAATTCCAACGGATATATATACAAGTTGTGTGTACAAGTATGTGTGTATCTATATACAGGTTGAAGATCTAAAGATCCCAAGGGAACGTAGGCACGAATTGCGACCATAAAGCGCGAATATAAGTAGTATATATAGCATATATAGATGGGGATCATTAAGGGAAGACCGAACCGAGCGAGGAACACAATGGAGGGGAAAACTTCAAAAGAAACTTTGTGGGGGAAAAAGATTAGCAAACTCTGTATACACTTTAAGGGATACTATATATTTTATATATTTTATATTAACTGTGCAGATAAAATTCGAATTAATTTTTGAATAGCCTTTACTTGGCTTTTTAAGCTTAAAGATCCACAGCATAATTTATATAGCATTCTAAGACATATCAATTTCCAGTCAGGGTATCTCAAAATCGTTTTACTCTTTCTCTCTTCTTATTTTTTTCTTATATTTTTGTGTGTGTGTGTTTTTAAAAGGGTTTTTAGTTGGAAATATTGGCATACATCCTACGAGTGTATAGAGGGCATGTCATGTTGATTATGGGGGAAGCCAAGCCGAAGAACTTCAATGTCTGGTGGTGGCGCATGGCAACAGCTGAAGATTCCAAGAGCCCAAAGACCCAAAGATATTTAAGCCTCCACGATGACGACGCATTTGCAGCATGTGTGTCTGCTGCGCAGATACGAAGATATAAATACAAATGCACATGGCGAGATACAGATACAAGCGGGAAGTTTTTGCGTGAAAGTTTTGCCAAAAGAATAAGGCAACGAAGCAAACTAAAGTGACTCAAAAATTAGTTTCAAATTGTAATCATGTGATTAGGGATTTATCTAGCTTCCAAGACATACATTTCTCTAAAAGTAAACGATCAACATTGAATTTCCGCAGTTTCACTATTTTTTGCTGGAAAGTTTTTCCAAAAAATCAAAACCCAAAAGACAAAAAAGAAACCGAAAATGCGAGTGGAAAATCCCCTTGAGCCCACCACACATCCACGAAACGAGTTTCCATAATGGGTTTAATGGCACCACCGGGGTTACGTGTTGCTAACGAACTTTTCTCCGCAGTTTAGGCTTACTTTGTGTTGCTTTTTTATGAAAATATGAAATATGAAAGGAACCGAAAACCGCCAAAAGTCACAGACACGTGTGTGTGTCTCGGGTGGTGTGTCTCTAAGAACCTTTCAGTTTCTGTGCTGATTTCCACCCAAAACTTGTTGTAATAAGCGATGTTACGGACCGGAAATGTTAATGCGGCCTTAATGTATTGTATAATTGCGGTCAGGCCATAAAAATGAATAGAAATCCATAGGAAATTAAGTCGTTCGCATTCAATTACGTGCCCCGCGCGCAAACATCTAGAACGTTTTGCACATTTCGTATTTCGTATTGGTAGCCGTCGCACATAAACGTAAATTAGATTGATGTAAGGCAGTGCCAAAAAAAATAAAAACAGCTAATTTAGGTACAGTAAGTACTTTTAAATAATAAATAAATAATATACATAAATGTGATGTATATATTTCCCACTTACTTCAGCTTGTATTGAACTATTGCTCGCTCAAGCAATTAAGCTTTGTTATAGCTTTCTTACTTTGCATGATTTTATAATCTTTAACAGGATTTAGAGAACTAAAAAAAACTTAAATGAAAGCTGTATTTAATTGTGGGTTACTCATTTACTTTAGTTTAAGTGTTTTTATTGAGCATTTACTGTGACAAGTTAAGAAAACAGGAAGACTTATCAACGCGGGGACGTGCCATCGTCGTTTGGTATTTTATTCGGGGATTGG
>JAEIHY010018263.1:0-19802 GCA_018904565.1 Drosophila tsacasi | reverse complement strand
CAACCTTGTGGAGAGCGTGACGGACGACATAATCATCGGGCGATGCATGTCGGTGCTGAAAAACATCTTCGGGAATACCTCTGTTCCCCAGCCGAAGGAAACTGTGGTCACACGCTGGCGCAGCGATCCCTGGGCCCGTGGCTCCTATAGCTACGTCTCCGTTGGATCCTCCGGCAGCGATTATGACCTCCTGGCGGCACCCGTAATTCCGCCATCGAATAAGGAGGCGGATGGTCTGCCCCGCCTATTTTTCGCTGGAGAGCATACGATACGAAATTACCCGGCCACCGTCCACGGAGCCTACTTGAGCGGGCTTCGCGAAGCTGGACGCATAGCAGACTACTATTTGGGCTATCCGGAGGGCACGCCGCCAGATATTGGCTACTCAGTGGCCGAGGCGGCCAACCTGGTGAACGTGGGTAACGTTACTAAGCTGCGCGATCTCTCGCCGAATCCCTCAGACTCGCCGTCGTCGAAGAAGTCGGAGGAGAACTCAAACTCAAACACTGCCGACTCCGCGGAGCTACAGTAAATCTTGTATTTAGTTAATTATTTTAGGGTCCTTAGACTGGGCCTCGTCGCGGTTCTCAAGACTAGGGGTTGATTGTATATACCTAAGACTATTCCACCGTATATTTAAGCCACATTTCAAACCAATTATCTTATCTTTAAACTACAAATTGTACAAACTGAGAAAAGAAATAAGCAATAACATCGAACTAGCATGAAGGCAGTTTTCTAGCGTTTTTTTTTAAGAGCTTTTTGGTTTCTAGCTCCCATTTATATTATTATATTTATATTTACTTTATACCCTTGCACGGAGTTATAATTTTAGTCAGAAGTTTGCAACGCCGTAAAGGAGACATTTTGTATTTATATTCTTGATCAGCACCGACTGTCCGTTTCTACGCAAGTTAGTCCCTCAGTTTTAAAGCTAAAAATATCACTGAAACTAGCCGCAATCCCTAAAAAACTATATAAAATTTTAAATACTTGCTGCAAGGGTATTTAAACTTTGGCTTGCCGAAGTTAGCTTTCAATCTTGTTTCATCTATGGGCGAGTATTATGTTTTTTTGTATTTTTGATTGTGAATTTGTGTAACATTAGTTCTCTTGTCTCTCGTCCATCATGTGTTTAGTTCTCAAAATTTGTTGGAAAATTGTATCTTTCTAATCGAAATAAATAAATAATTGTGTACTGTCCTTGCCTAAAATAATATATTTAAATATTTAACAAAGTTTTGTAGATAATATTCTAATTTGCAACTGTTTAAAACGAGCATTTAAACTTAATTTACTAAATCTTAAAATTAAGTTAATTTTTTATAGGAAACCAACTCCTAATAAGGAACGAGGCGTTTTCCAGCGCTTTTGTGGGAACAACAAACGAAATCCAACTATTTTATTGTTATTAAATAAAATGGAAAAGTAGGTAATATGCCGGATGTTTTCTTAAAGGGTATTTTTACACCATTAAGGGATATTTTTACACCAATGAGGGATATTTTTACACCACTAATGGGTATTATAATGTTGACCAGAAGCAACGAAGAAGCAATTTCAGACAATGTAAAGAATAATCTTGATCAGTATCAAATTGTTCGCTTTTCACATTTCAAGAAACGAGGCTCTCAGTTAAAAATTTCTAAGCGGAACATCAGGCATAAAATACAATGAAATTAATTAATTTCTGGCTTAGTTATGATCGATTTCCAATTAGATTACATGATCAAAACTGCAGGGTATTCTACATTCGGCTTCCCGAAGTTTGTTTTCGCTCATGTTGGACATCCTTATATTTGTGTATTCTATTCTTTTGAATAAGATCTTCCTTTTTTTAGTTAAATATTTGTCATAAAGCATACGGAGAGTGGATTAAGAACAGTTTTTAATAGAGTTCAGAAAACTGTTTGAATTTCAATAAATTTACTCTTGTTTCTCCGCCTGAGTATAAGATCATCATACCCCGCGAGCAAGCGGTATCGGAAAGCGAAACTATATTTTGTTTTGGGTCTGTCGGGCAGTTGGGCAACGGAGCGCCGTTTCTTTCGAAATGGTGTCGGTTCAACGACCGCCGAATACTCACTTTCAATGCTGTCACTTTAGACTTTTCTTTTGGCTACATTTACGCAGTTGTTTTTAAAGTATGTAAGATAAGCGCTTACTATGTATCAAAAACAAGGATAAAAGCTAACCCTTGCAGTTTGAATATGAAAATCACCATAACTAGGAAAATATGCATTAATTTTAGTTCGGAAAGATTTTCTACTTTTAATGATGTGCCCCTTATAAATTTTTGAAAATTTTGAAAAAGAAATTGTTTCTTCGGTTGTTAATTCGGATCAATAATATACATTATTTATAGGGTCGGAAAGTACTCCTTTACTGCGTTTAAAACTTCTGATTGTAATATAATGTCCTGCAGGAAAATAAAAACGATAAGAACTCAAATTTTGTGTTCTTAAGCTCCGTTTAAAGCTATACTTCGCCGGGGATTTCTTTGGCATTACGGATTGCAAAAACAAAACATATTTTCAGATTTCTTTGCCTGATTATGATCATGCTTCAACCTTGAATACCTGTATTTTAAGTCAATGGTGCCACTGGATAGATATTTGTAGAAACTATTTTATTTCTTATTTTTTCAAATCTAGCCAAGATTTCTGACAGCACTGACTTGCTCTCAATGGCAATGAAAGCTAAACCTTAAACGACGAAAGCTTGTCGCGTCTCCACTCAATGGCCTTGGGAGAAAAGCTCGCGTCTAGGAGGGAATTGCACTCGACTGAGTCGATCGCTTCTCCTCATTAGAACGGGTTAGATCGGGGTTGGGGTTGGCGAGCTTTTATTTGCTGGTCAAGTTCAATGGCCGATATGTTACGAAGCTTCAGAAATTGGTAAGGCAAAAGCTAAAGTTTTTTATTGTACTCCCTCCAATCGCATGCTTTTCTAACTACCTGCGTAGGTATGTTTGGCATGCAGTGGCCTTGAGTTGGGTCAACGACCGAAACTACTCGCATCACGCCAACTGACGTTGGATTTGAAAATAGAACACAACACACAATGGAGGAGGAAGTGCACTATCATTTGTGTCAATTGGTTCAAGCGTTTTGTGCAAACCCTCTGGATAGAGGGCCTAACTGGTTTTCCACAAAATATCAACTAATCAAATTTACTTACTGTAAATATTGGCATTTTCCTAATGCGCAACTAAGAGTTGCTCTTATTTCTATGTCTAATTTAAATACAAGTAAATAAAAGTATTTTTGATTGTGCTTTAATTTGAAAACGATGTTCAATTTTATTATTATTATATTTTTATGGGTTTAAAGATACATATTTGTATGATATGAATAAGCCCGATTGAACTCTTTGGAAAAACCCGGGCTGAAATTGTTCTTCCCCTAAATGGTGTCTGCTTTTTACTGTCATTCTCTTCTTTTCCTAAAGTGAAGCAGACTGTTTTGTATTAAAAGTGACTTACATAATACTTAATCCTTATGACCTAAAAGATATTCTTAAAAGGATTTATGTTTCATGGAAAATATTTGAGCTCCACTGATAAAGCTCGATTAAATAATATTTTGAAAAATATAATCTATTTATATTCACCACATTCAGAGAGCACCAAGATTATGATAACTAAATCTAGCTTAATATTCTTTGAAAATGTACTGCATTTCTTAATACATAATAGAAACAATTGATCAGCGATGAAGTATGACAAAGTCCTAAATAACTTTAAAAGAAGAGAAACTTTGTGTTCAGCATATATGATACCTAGGTAAAAATATTAATTTACATAAAAATATTACGCTCAGTTATAGATTTATTCAAGAGCTTGCAGGATAAGCCTCTCTGTCACCTGGGCACGTGGTCACTTGGCATTTCATCACCAACCCACGACGATGCAGCGCAACTATCTGCGAGCTTTTCCAGTTACAAACTATAAAAGCAGGGAACATTAGCTGCAGCGCTTCAGTCGGAAAGATTGATTCATTGGCGATACAAATACATCCCAACCAGTCCGAGCAATGAGCAATGAGAGCGAGCTTTCGAGCGCCGTGACAAGCGCTCTTTTGGAACTCTACCAGCGCCACAATGAGCCCATTAATTCGCAGCCAATGGCGGGAGTGGGTGAGAATGCCTACGGACAGGTCCTTCGCGTCAGTTGGCCCACCGTTTCCGAGGCAGCCAGTCTAGTGGTCAAGATGGCGCCCAAGAACGAGGCGCGGAGGTCCCACATGCACGTAGTGGACTACTATGCGCGTGAGGTCTTCATGTACCAGGAGGTATTTCCCATCTTCAGGAACCTATCATCATTCGCGGTGACACCCGCCCTCAAGGCCAATGGCTTGAAGGCTCCCGATGAGTACCTTATCTTTGAGGATCTATCTGAGAGTGGCTTCCGACCCAACTCCCGCAGCTCCATGCCCACCTATGACATTGTGATTTGCTCTCTGACGGCTCTAGCGGAGCTGCACGCCTGCTCGTTCATCCTACAGAAAAGGGATCCAGAAAAGTTCAGAGAGCTGGTAGCATCCGTGAAAAAGGATAACCTCTTTACTCCCAATATTGAGGAGGTTACCATTGAGTTTGGCAAGGCGCAGCTGAGAAGGGCGCGCAATATTCTGGACGACACGGATGGAGATCATGCCGAAGTGGCGCTGATGCGAAAGGTCCTGGAGCGTTGTGAAAAGTATTTAAAGTCCTTGGCGCTATATTGCGTGGATGGGAAATCACAGTCACCACATGCGGTCATCTGTCACGGTGATTTCTGGAATAATAATATCCTTTACAGACATGAGGTGAGTAGTCCTTCGGGATTTTTACAAGTTCTTGCTATAAGTACTCCTTGCACCAAAGTATAAATAATTTAAGGCCCGCAAGAAGTGTCTTAAAATCCATCTGTTAGTAAATACATTTATTTCCTTATCCTCAGCCCCTTGGTCGACCTGTAGAAGCCAAGCTCATTGACTTTCAGATGTCCCGATATGCCCCGCCAGTGCTAGATATAGTTCATTACCTATTTGCCTGCACGGAGAAACAATTGCGGGATGAACACTTTCCCGCCTTCATGAACGCGTACTACGAGACCTTGGACCAAAGATTGTCCTCTTGTGATCTTCGCCTGGAGGAGATTTATCCACGAAGCGTCTTCAATCGACAATTGCAACTCTTCGGTGTTTATGGCTTAATAATGGGAGCCTTTTCACTTCCCTTCTTCATTTCCAATGCCAGTGAGGTCCTTGATATCGATACAGTGTCTGAAGCCATCCAGGATCTTTCGGATTCTTCCGACGAAGCCAAGTACAAGGACCTGATTGAGGAATATGAAATGCTCAATGAGCGTACTTTGCCCATTTTCAGGCGCCGAATACTTGGAATAGTCAAAGATTTAATTAAATATGAGATGACAGGGCCGCTCTTTGAAATGGATTCCTAGCCCTATGGCTACAGTATTATGCAACCCAAAAATAAAAGAATAAAAGAGTTCTGAAAATCAGGGATGCGCCAGAAATGGGTGAGGGTTTTAGGTCAATAGTTTGTTGATGTGATTTTGTTTCATATTTATTCAGGAAACTCTAAGATTCTGGGAAAATCACAACTTAAATTAAAATAAATCCGCATAACAAAAGGGATGTCAACTAAAAGCTCTGCACTTGGATTTTTGCGCAACTAAAATAAACTAAGAATATTTACAGTGCCTTAAGTGTTATTAGATGATGACGGTTCCAAAGGCGAAACACAATTTGATTGTTTGCGTGGGGAGATGATGATCTTAACCGATAAAACCCATAAAATAATTGTGAAATTTGCACTTTTCTAAAAGAATGATTTAAGCGGAAATATGATTTCTCCAAAACAAATGAGTATGGTTAGTACTAACGTTATATTACTTAGTACCTTTCTAGCTTTCTAGATTCCAAATATGATATTTAATGCGCGGCTATAGCTAGATATATGTATATAGCTATTTACATGGCATTGCATTATGCAGAGTCCACACATAGACCGTATATCTTACTCTTATGGCCTACCATAGTACATTAGTATGTGTCTTTGCACTAAAAACTAAGCTTTCGCGTGTCTGTCATCTGTGTTCATATTCAGTAATAAAAATAACAACTCATTGAGTTTATTGCAGCGATACGTGGGGCTTGTCCTAATGTCCAGCACTTGGATTCATGCGGGAGGAGTCTGCTCTGTGTTGTGATATAATGGCTTCTACTGCATGACCTCACGGAATCGCTTCTGCCGCTCCAGACTCTCCACCTCGGCCCAACAGTTGCGCATGTTGCGGAATAGCTGCAAATTATAATTCGATTTGTTTGAACATGAATTTAATTCAATTGGCAAACTCTCGAATCTCACCTCATCTATCCAGTTGTGCTCGGCCAGCAGATCGTTCAGTATTTCCGTTGATGTCTTGCCCGGAAACTGTTGCTGCTGCTCGGTGACCCTTTGCGAGCAGTTGATGAACAGGTTGAACTTCTCGTGCGCAATCTTATGGAAGAGATCGGCACGTGCGGCACAAATGCGGCATAAGACAATGTCCTAAAAAAAATTAAATGAAATACCATGGTTTTATATTATAAGAAACAGATTCCTTCTTTAGACAATTTAAGGTAAGGTTATGTTAGATTAAGTCGGAAGACCCTCATGGGGCCACGCATAGGCCAATATGGCCCGTAGCTATCCGATCATTTCTGTATGGACCTAGAGAATGTTTACGCGGTTTTCGAAATCTTCTTTGGAACTGACAGCTGACGATTGCATGGATCTTAACGCCGCTTGACTGTCTACGACCTAAAATTTGTTTAAAAATCATATATAGCAATACCTTTTCGTAGACTATGCGCGGATCCACGGGTATGGTCTGCATGGTGTTGGGATTATATGGCTCTCCGAAGAGCAGAAAACGCACTGCAATTCCAGGCTGGTGGCAGCCCGCACAGTTCTTCTGCGTCAGATTGTTTTGCTCCCACTCGGAGAACACATGGCACTTGGGCCAGGTCTCAATGGAGGAGATGGTGCTCCTTGTCCATGGAGTTATGGCCAGAAGCTTGCGCTTACAGTTCTCCATGATGGTGTCAACCACGCGCACGCTTCCCAAAAAGTAGTCGTCTAAGGGGGGAATTATTATATTATTTAAATTATTAAAGCATTACAACCCAGAGTCTCTCACCTTTTTCCCGCGTTATTTCCGAAAAGAAGCTCGGATCAAGCGCCTGAGAGATCATGGTTTGAATGTAGATCTCAAAGTTGTCCCGGTAGGAGAGATAGTCTTCCATGATCTTCTCTATGAACTGCTCGGTATCGTCGGCAAGCAATTCGGAACGCATGAACTCCACAATGGTCTCGGTGTGGGAATGCAGCTGCATGCGCACCGGTGCCTTGAGGTAGAGTTTCTTCGTTTCGAGATTCCATGAGGCGTACTGAATGGGAATTGTTTTTAGGTTTAGTTTTCGAATTTATCAATGCTTATTTGTTATTATTTGTTGAATTGAACAAACCTTGGACATGTTGCGATAAAAGGTCTTGCCGTTTTGACGGAAGGGCTCGTACTTCTGCAAAATGCACTTGGAGTCCACCTGCCAAATGGTGGGCCAGTCGTTCACCAAGTCCGAACGCAAGACTATAAAATCGCCCGTCTATATAAAGATGTATATATATTTTAGTTCTAGGCCCGAATAACTTAATAATTAATCGCTCTAAATTCCATTATCGTTGAAATATATTGTTAGCCGAATTTAAAGCTTACTTTAAAGTTTTCCGTGGTGGCAGCTGCACCCGAGGAGGCACTGGCATAGCCCACATCCGTCACTCCCGAGAGATTCTGCTGCGGATTGTAGCCGGAGTCGTTGCTGCCACCGGCCAATTGCTGCACCTGTTGCTGCTGGTGTTGCTGTTGCTGGTTCACCTGCATTTGCTGCAATTGTTGTTGCTGATGGTGTTGCTGCTGCTGCTGCTGTTGTTGTTGCTGTGGTTGCTGTTGTTGCTGGGGCTGCAGCTGCTCGTAGGTATTCTTGCGCGGCGTGCCCTTAAAGCGGCGAGCAGCCAACTTGCGCTTCCCATAGCCCTTGCCGGCATCATCGCTCTGCGTGGAGAGTTGGGGAATGGAGAGGTGAGGCGGAATGGAGGGTTGGAAGCTGAGGTGAGGAGGCTCAACACTTACGTCTTCCTCCTGCGGAGTCCACACCGGATCCGTGTCCGAGTCGGTGAACTCATCGGGCTCGTTAACGATGCCAGTTTCACCGGCGACGGAAGTGGAATTCAACAGCATGGCCGCGTGCATGCTGCTCTGGCTCTTGGCCTTCCGCGAGCATTGCTCGCGTCGTGGCGGCACGCTCAAAGGGTCTGTGGAGGAGCACAAAAGTGTGGTTAGCAACAACATTGAACAGGAGGACACTGACACACACAGACGGGCATGGATGGGTAGGTAGTCGGAACGGGGGGGCAAGGGGCCAGCCACAACAACAACGACAACGACAACGACGACAACCTGCAACAGCATTTAATCCCAAGAGCACCAACCAGCACCACCACCAGCACCTCGGATCGGAATGGGTTTCCGTCTTACTCGAGTACAAATAATAAAAATACACGGTTTATTTTGGGTTTTTGAAAATTAATAATATTTGTTCTCTCTCTCTTCTCTCTCTCTTGATTCTTCATCATCTCAAAAATACTTTATACTTTTGTTCATGGGATTCTCCTTTATGTAGTTTTTAGTTTGTTATTATTATTTTTTGTTTTTGTTTGCTCTTTTAACAATTTAAAAGTTTGCTTTTTTTTCCTTTTTGTTTCTTGTTGTTGTCATTATGGTTGTTTGTTTGTTTTTTTTACATATACACACCGTCCAAGGGTCGGAGTCAGAGTCGGAGTCGCTATAATGTCTCGGTCTCGGTCGCTATTGTCTGTCCGCTGTCTGTCCGTGTGGTGTGGGTGGTGGTGCTGCGTGGGTGGTGGGTGGCTGGTGGTGCCTGCTGCTGCTAGTGCTGCCATGGCCACAGCAGGTTTATAAAGTGATGAGGATTCGGCGCTGGTGCTGGCGTCGGCGTTGTCGCATTCGAATTCGTATTCGCATTCGCGCTGGCTGACGTGTTGTGATGGTGGTGGTTGTTGTTGTTGTTGTTGTAGTTGTTGCATGGCGTGGAAGTAGTAGCGATAGTAGTGGAGTGCTTATTGGAACTATGCTGTTGTTGGTCAAGTAACATACCTTGACCCGCCGCCAGTTGAGAGCAATGCTGCTGCACGAAATGCTGTCCGCTCATCGATTGCTGCTGCTGCTGCTGCGCCTGCTGCTGCTGCTGGGCGTATGGCCGGAACGAGGTGGGATCCCCGGGCTGTTGGATCACCGACGACGAGGATGATGAGGGCGACGACTCCGCTGCAGCGGCAGCAGCCACCATTTGGGCGTGCGGCCGCTTCTTGGGAAGTATCTGCGTTTGCGAGAGTATTTTGATGCGATGTCCGTCGTGGTCGCCGCCCACGAGCCCGGTCAGTCCATCGACCGCAGTCTGGCCAGCTTCCACAGTTGCCTGGCTGTTGACCTGCGAGGTGGTGGGCTCGTCGTTCCCACTGCCAGATCCCTTGCCTTTCCGCTTGTATGGCGCTCGCGGGTAGTTCAGCTTTCGGGAGGGCTTCACCACGGGCGGCGGATCGTCGTCCCGTTCGCCCTGCAGAAACTTGAGATAGCTGTCCATAAACTGGGTCTTCTTCTCACCGATTTGCGTGCCCACGCTAACCGGCTTTGGCGCAGCGGGACTGTACGCCGAGGACGCTGAGGCGGCGGAGGCACTGGCTCCTGCTGGAGCGGCGGAAGCGTGTCCATTGTTGGCGGCATGCGAATTGGTCGGACAGCTGGGCGGCTCCGGCGACGGTGTCTTATTCGGATTGCGAATGCCGAAATTTGTGTTGTTGGTGGAGGAGTTTGTGCCGCGACCGTTACTGGACACAGAGTTGGCGTAGCCCTGCTTGGGCGCCGCTGTAGCGTCGGCCAGAAAGTCCAGCTCCTCCTCAATGTTCGGCACGATGACTTTGTTGCTGGCCGCCGCTGCAGCCGCTGCCGCCGCGGCTGCCGTCGCCTCCTCCTCCTGGAGTTGGGCAGCCTCGGTCTTCTCCTGCCGCTGCTGCTGCGCCTGTTGCTGTTGCTGCTGCGTATAGGCCTGCTGGTGTTGCTGCTGCTGCGTATAGGCTGCCTGCTGTTGCTGCTGCTGCTGTTGTTGCTGCTGCAGCGTCTGCTGCTGCTGTTGCTGCTGCTGCTGCATGCAGGCCGTGTACTGGGAGGCAATGGGCTGGGGAAAGGCTGGGTAATATTGCGCCAACTGGGTCAAGTGAGACTGGGCCTGCGACGACTGCAGGTGTGCGGGCTGCGGCAGGTGCTGCTGCTGCTGTTGCTGCTGGGCCGCTGCTGCCGCCGCCGCCGCGGCCGCCTGCTGCTGCTGCTGCTGTTGGTGCTGCTGCTGCTGCTGGCTCTGCTGCGGATATGTGGGTATATTTATGGTGGCCGCCGGCGATACGGACGCAGCATTATTCTCCGTCTTGAGCGGAGTGTTCCATTTGCTGTTGAAGTCGTAGTACGTGTTCTGCTGCTGCTGCTGCTGGTTGTGCTGTTGCTGCTGCTGCTGTTGTTGCTGCTGCTGCTGTTGCTGCTGCAGCTGATGGTGCTGCGGCTCCTGTGGACTGCGAACGCTGCCATAGTCACTGCTGCTGGGTATAAGCGTTTTCTTCGGCTGGCGCTTTCGCGGCGTCTTCGCTGGCTTTGGCGGTGGCTTCACCTCCTCCTGAAAGGCAAGTAGCGAAAGAAAATGGCGATTAGAATACTCGGCACCAGTTCGGAGGATCGTCGTCGGAATATAGCACAGTATAGCTGGGACATTGTGACATTGGGACATTAGGAACGTTTCTGGTAGACATATACACACTGGCTGCTGCTGCTCCCGGAGCATTTTACTGGTACCGCGATTCGGTGCTTGTGTGTTTTACCCTCTCACTGAACATGGGGATCATACCATTATTACAACATAACGTCACAGTTTCAAAGTGTGGCCAACAGGACTTTAATTAGAGAGTTAATTAGCAGTATTTGAAGCAGTAAGAAGTATTTTTTTTGTTAGATAAAACATAGAATAATTCCAATAAAGCATACAACAACACAACAAAGGGCCTAAAAGAAAAGGCTTCCACCAAAACACAAAAAAAAGAGTCATGCATAAACAAATTGATACAAGGGATAAAAATAAACTACATAGCTTAGAGGTTCTGCAATATGGGGGAAATCGGTCTAAGTAGGAACTGGGCAAAATTTCAATACATCTATACTGCATCCTTAATTGAGACGAAATTCGATTTACATTTAAGACGGAATTATAACGTTTTATTCTAATTTATATATTGGATAGACAAATACACTAATTAGAACGACTTATTTCTCGATACTTAAACATTTGGTATATCTAAAATATCGATCATTTCTGTATTTAAGTTCGATATATCTTTATTGATCTTAAGGACTTCGATTAATCAATTTCTCTGTTTCTATTAGAGGTGGAGACATATCGATGTTGGCGGACATCGATGTTTTCGATGTTTTTTGCGAAACAGTCGATGTTCTTATTTTATTTCAACTTTTAATACTGTTTGTAATAAAAGCACAAATTTTCCATATTTTTTTTTAAATTTTTAAGAACTTGCATAGTTTATTTTTTATTGAAGAAAATTACAAAAGAAGCTAAAAATAATATTCAATATTATTTACATGTTTGTTCTTGTCCAAGAACACATGTGTTATCGACAACGGTGGAAGATAGCCATGTGCGATGCTCTCTTAATAGTTATCCAACTGTTTTAAGCAGTCTTTCAGGAAATAATATAAAATATTCTATTAAAATTTATGAAAAAATATGGAAAATTAATTATGTACATTAAATTTATAATATTTTCTTCTTTAGTTCGCAGAACGGAAAAACATCGATGATTCCTTGAAAAACAATGATGTTTCTCCACCTCTACTTTATTGATCTTAATGACTTCGATTAATCAATTTCCCCGTTTCTATGCTCCTAAATTTGACTTGCATAAAGACCTCACACGAGAAGCTGATTCAGATAAAGGCTCTACATAGATTAGGTATTAGTTTCTGTAGCTTGGCAGAGGATTAAGGCTTGTTAGCAAATATAGAACAAAAAGAAGTTAACCAACGCAAAAAATAGAATAGAAAACATAAAACATTAAACACAAAAATTAAAAAAAAAGGAACGGAAATTAAACAAAATGATATATACAAACCTTTGGCACTACTTGAATCTGTGACGCTAAGTTGCCCGCCGCCGCCGGCGACATGATCATGTTGGCCACCACGTGCTGACGCCGGCCCCCGGCTGACTGGGCTTGGCTTTGGTCTTGCAGTTGCTGCTGCAGATGCTCCCCTGCTTCGACCTGCAGTCCCGCGGGATAGAAGGTCTGCTTGATCTCCAGACCGGGCGGCAGGTTGAACACCAGATTCTCTCCGCCGCCGTCAACTGCGGATGCTGCCTCACTGGCGTAGTCGAGATGGCGCTGCTCCTGCTTCACCACCTGCAACTGCAGCACGCTCTTGATGTCTTCCTGCCCCGCTCCTCCTCCTCCTCCGCCCTCTTCCAGCTTTGTCCAGCATATATTCTGCTGCTGCTGCTGCTGTTGTTGCAGGGTGCTTTGTATCACAGATGAGTAGGCCACAGTGGTGGGCGTCGGGGCAGCAGCAGCAGCGGCAGACGAGCCAGCGCCTGCCTCTGTGCGCCTTTGCACCGGGGACGCCGTCTTATAGACAATCACCTGAGCCTGCGGTGTACTGACCACGTCCACGGCGTGTAAATTCGTGATGGGCGATCCGTCAGCGGAGCTCAACGCCGGGCTGGCATACTGCGCCGGGTAGGATCCGGCCGGAACTGGTACTGCCAATGGCACTGGACTACCGCCGGCACTCTGGTGCTCGATGATTGTCGCATGGAATTGCTGGCCATCCTTGCGTGTCACCTTGAGCTTTCGGCCATCGATCGTGTAATATGTGTCCGTCTCCGGCTCTGTTTCAGCGATCTCCTGCTGCAGCTGCTGCTGCTGGAGCTGCTGATGCTGCTGCTGCTGTTGTTGCAATTGGATCAGGTAAATCGAGTCGTTGTAGGCTTTTAATTGCTTTTCCTGCTTAATCTGCTACACAGCGCCACCATACATGGATTGAATCGGAATCGGAAAGTGTTTGGTTTGGGTTTGGTTCGACAAGAGAGAGGCTAAGACATAGTCCTAAGTTTAAATGGTTTGATTTGGGTTGATTTCGGGGGAGGTGTTAGTATGCGATAGATGCGATAGATACTAATGGGCGGAGGTGCTTCCCCAGAAGCTGCTGATTCGTCGAAGGGGAGAGTCGAACGGAAGACTAGACTACTACTACGGCAACTTCTACTCACCACTTTGTCGGCGACCAGATTGAGCTGCTGCTGCTGCGCTTGCTGCTGCTGTTGCTGCGCTTGTTGCTGCTGCTGCTGCGCCTGCTGTTGCTGCTGCTGAGCCTGCTGCTGCTGCATGGCCAGGAAAGTGTTCGATATCATGTTCGGCGTATTCCAGGTCAGCGACGTCGACGTTAGCGCCACCGTCGTCGGCGAAGGCGAGGCGCCGCTCGAGGAGGAGTTCTCCCCATAATAATTGGAGGCCACATTGTTGACCACAGCAGCAGCGGCCGCCGATACCGCCGCCTGATTCTGGAACGAGCTGAACTGCTTGTCCAGTGAACTGGGCAGCTGCAGCTGGCGGTGCGGCGTACTGACCGCGGATGAGGCGTAATGGGCGGGCTTCGGCTGAACGCTTGCCGCCGCTGCATGATGGTAGATCTGCTGGAATACTGGATTATAGCTGCCGATTGGCGACGGAGGCACAAAGCTACCGCCACTGGCGGCCGCTGCATTGAAGCTGGCGATGCTGGCGGCGGTTATGGTGGCCAAATGCGGATGCTGGAAGTCCTCGGCTGTTCCGCCGGAGCTGGCAGCGCTGGCGGGCACGATGCGGTTGTAGGCGTACGACCAGGGGCTGGAGTTGGGATCCATGGCTTAAATTGGATGCTTCTACTGCTGCTGCACTGGCTGCTGACTGAAAGTGAAATATGTGATTATTAGTTTTTAGTTTAGGGGCTAGAAAATAAAAGAGTTTCTAAGATATTTTTTCTATTCGATTTGTTGAGTTTCTAACGGAAGAGTCTAACCTTTTGTTGTGAAGGATAATTAACATTTTAACATTTTAAACATTTAAGCTTATTTAACCTCATTTAAATGACTTAAATGTTTACTTTTGGTAAAAATTTAATTTTGAAATTCCGGCTCCCGCTTCCCATTAAGGACTTTATTTTATTTACTTTTGATGTATTACAAATTTACAATATACAAAAAAAAAATATATTTTTTCTATTATATTGTTTTTCTTTAAATATACTTTAAATTTACATCAAATTCATCGCCAGTCTGAATAATAATATATTAAAAAAAAAAAAAAACTCGAAGGGAATTCTCTTCCCTTTCTTTCATTTTTTCGCACTCATTGTTTCCCCCTACTTTTTTTTTGTATCCCTTTTGGCCACGATGCGCTTGGTTCCCCCTTCGAAATTTTTGGCGTCTGTATTTTGTGCCTTGGCGCTCCGGCTGGAAATTGACCCGCCTTGAACGAGCTCCGGCGTCTGAGGGTTAATTGCGTTGTTGCAGTGCGGCACCGAGGACTTTATTTATACGGGGGAAGCACTTTGGCACAAAATTATGCCCGTTTTCGTAATGTTTTTCTGGCTAGGGACATTTTTTCCGTATTTTCCGCCTGTACATATACATATGTATCCATACACACAAACTGTCGTACACACACACAATCGCACACACTCGCGCGCACACACGGGTGTACATGCGTGCGTGTTGGGAAGATAGTCACTAACTTTTAGTTGTTACAGATTCGGAACTGCTGTCGGGCTGCTTGGGTCCAGCATTCTCTTCACATCGGATTGCACTCACGCTCCAATGCACAAGCGTATTTTATGTTTAATTTCGAGCGCAAGGTTTTTTTAGTTTCGGTGCATAACTTTTTTGTGGATGAAACAATCTCCAAAATGGCCGCTCTGCTGCCAGTGAAAAATGAACCACTGGCTCAGGTGAATAATGCCAACGGGAACTGGTTCGTTGGTTCGCGCCGCGAGTGTTTATTGTTTGTATTCCCGTCTTTGTGATTTGCCCTCCGTTGGTGTTTAAATATTTAAATTGTTTTGTGTTTCTGCGTATCCAGGTGAGTAAGCTTGGGGTTTTTTAAAACACTAACCGAACATTTAGCGGTTGACAAGTGAATAAATACACATTTCACGTGCTCTCCGCCATTTTCGCAAGTGTTGTACAATACCGTATTTATCGCGACAGACGATTTAGGCGTATGATCCGTTAAGTGGTTAATTAAATGACTACAATTTGTTTTGGTAATCCAAGGCACATTTTATTATGTATAAACAAAATAATCGCACCGATCAACGCACTGCTGCAAGCACTTTCCTCGCGTCTTAACCAACACTAACCAGTAGAACTAGTTTATTTAAGCATCCCAGTAAACAATTTGGTGCAGTTGAGATGATATCTTGAAATTGTTAAAAAATAAGGAAGTGAAAACTAATAGTTTACAAATATTATAATAAAAGATATTACTAAACACAAAGCTATTAATAAATAAGTCAAGACCATCCGTTTTTTGTAGTCAATTCAAGTAATTTTAAGTGTAGTGTAAATTTTAAAACAACATTTGGTAAATGTAAATATTAATTTAATACTTTTATAAAATATTATTTTATAATATTGAATAGTTTTATTTTATTATTTTTAAAAAATACAAATACATTCATTCGGCGGGATACGATGTTTCTGCATTTATCCAACACTTCGAAACCGGATCCAGTTCGATAACCTGCTGTTTTATTGTTGGTTCATGTACTAATGACAGTCATTTTACGTATTCATTGCTAAAGAAAACTGAAAAAATACATTTTAGCAAGTCTGAGTTTCCGGTTAGTCATCCGCCCACAACCGATCTTCATTAAGAGCTAACCAAATCAAACGAGAGGTGCGTATTGGCCCGGAGCCCGGATCGAATTGCAAACAGCTTGCAATTGCTGCCCACTGCCCTGCGTACGTGTAAATTGGAGTGAGACGCCCACTAAATTGCTATCACAACACACTTTGCAGAGCACATCGACATGGACTTCGGAGACGACTTCGCTGCCAAGGAGGAGGTGGATCCCGCGGCCGAGTTCCTGGCGCGCGAACAGTCCGCCCTCGGTGATCTCGAGGCAGAGATAACGGGTGGATCCGCATCCGGATCCGCTGCAGCTGCCACCTCGGATGATGGCGGCCTCGGTGAGCTGCTGGGTGGTAGCACTAGCACAGGAGATGTGCTAGGCAACGATCTGTTGTCCGCCGGTGGCGCTGGCCTGGAATCATCCACAGGCAGCTTCGAGGTCATTGGCGGCGAGTCCAATGAACCTGTGGGCATATCGGGACCACCTCCGTCGCGGGAAGAGCCGGAGAAAATACGCAAGTGGCGCGAGGAGCAGAAACAGCGACTGGAGGAGAAAGATATCGAGGAGGAGCGGAAAAAGGAGGAGCTCCGACAGCAGTCCAAGAAGGAGCTGGACGATTGGCTGCGCCAGATCGGCGAGTCCATATCAAAGACGAAGCTGTCGTCGCGCAACGCCGAGAAGCAGGCAGCCACGCTGGAGAACGGCAGCATCGAGCCGGGTACCGAATGGGAGCGCATAGCCAAGCTCTGTGACTTCAATCCCAAGGTTAACAAGGCGGGCAAGGATGTCTCCCGCATGCGCTCCATCTACCTGCACCTCAAGCAGAATCCCATACAGGTGCAGAAGAGCACCTAGACGGGCGGAGGGATCGCCTCTAGTTTTAATTACGTACTCGCCTAACCACACATTGAGTTGAATATGAAAATTATTATTAAAAGTATTCGCTGTATATTCCAATTTATGATACATAAAATATTATTATTGCTGCTGAAAGAATCCGCTGCGGTCATCGTTTTGTCTAATATAATGCAATAAAGAACGTGCACACAGTTGTCCTGCTTTCCTTGACTATCAGAAATACCCATACCCATCACATAACAGAAACTGGACACTAAAAAGTTAGGAAAAAGAACAAAATGAAATGAATAAAACTCTGAAAATACAATATTAGCATCTTTGTTTTACGACATTTTTAACAACTGGGCTTCTTTCAAATTTCAGCTTTTCATTTTTAATTATAGTTAAATCTTGTCATTTCAATTTGTATATATTTACGAATTTTTAAAGTATTCAAAAGATTTCGTTGAAATTTCTCCGGCTTTAAAAACCGGTTTTATTCAATTTTTCCATCATTAGCCTTATCGTTAATAAATATACATACCAACACTATCGCAATTGCGTTTTATTATAAATGAATTGATAATCGTAAGTCGTATATAAAGAATATTATCAGTGAAACTTTGTAGGAAAATAATGCAAATAAAATCAACTGAATGAACTTACTTTAAATATAAATTATTACTAAGTTTGAGTATTGCCTGTTTGCTTCATTCTTCTTCATATAATCTTTAATTATTCCAGTGAGTATGTCTGTAGAAGAGCCCAAGCAGCAAAATGCCACTGAATCAAAGTCACCTGAGAGCCACAAGCGAAAGAACTACTTGCATTGGGATGACTACTTCATGGCCACCTCAATCCTCTCGGCGAAGCGTAGCAAGGATCCCGTAACTCAAGTTGGGGCCTGCATCGTGGACCAACAGAATCGAATCGTGGCCATTGGCTACAATGGATTTCCCCGTAACTGCAGCGACGATGAGTTCCCGTGGTCGAAGGCAAAGAAGAGCGGTGACGATTACGATCCGCTGGAGGACAAGACGATGTATGTGGTGCATGCGGAGGCCAACGCTATTCTCAACAGCAACGGTGCCAGTTTGACTGGAACCCGTCTCTATACCACACTCTTTCCCTGCAACGAGTGCACGAAGCTCATCATTCAGGTAACGATCACATCTCATTGATTGTCTTAATTATTCATATTCATTCATGTTCTTGCAGTCAGGCATAGCCCAGATCCTTTATTTATCCGATAAATATGCAGAAAAGCCGAAATATAGGGCTTCCAAGCGGATGCTGAGCGCAGTGGGCGTGGCTTACAAAAAACACCTGCCTCAACAGAAAGAAATCGTAATCGACTTTGACGACTTCCTGGAGGAAGATCCTAACTCATCACTAGGGCTTAACGATCTCCAACTGTGATGTGTTAACAGCGATGGAATTAGAAAATTAATTGACAACAATTTAAATAAATTATAAAATTATTTTAACAATGACAGTCATAGAACAATTTTTAAATACAGACATACAGACGTACATGTATAAAGAGTCTCCTATACCAAAAATATGCAAATATGTAATAATAAATTTAATAATAGAAATAGTTTTCCCTCGGATAATTTTATTATATATGGTAACATATTAGAGACATAGTCAAATCGTTAGTAATTTTACACCCTTGCAGGATATTGAAATTTAAGTCAGTGCAAAGCAGTGAAGGAGTTATTTCCGACCCTATAAACCATATATATTTTTGACCAGCATCAACAGCCAAAACGAATGTCATGTCGCTTAAAATTGGTTAAAAATCAAATCAAATCAATCCATTTTGACCATTGACGATTGGATACGAATCTTCTGGTCTAATAAGTCTAAATGTTAACCGACTTTAGAGTGATGGACGTTCTGGTCGGAAAACGCCGGCTACTTCTTTTTACCGGACGATATGTATCCTATGTCCTGCAATGTTTTTCGAGCAATCCATTCGCTAGAATTTTTGTTTACGACCAGACAATCACCTTATTTTTTAAATAATTTGGTCCGGGTTGCGACTTGAGGGTGAGCAAACGCCACATCTGAATAGAGAGTATTTCCCCCCTTCGATTAGTTGATGCTTCTTTTCTAAAATTAGTTATCAATAAACTAAGGATATTAATAAAAAAATATTGTTGGATTCGCTTGTGTGGTTGGGTTTTTATTGATGGTCAAGGTCAGAGTCATGCACATGCACTCAGTTTTGTTCGCCACTTTACTTTCATTCACTTTCATTATTATAAATTACAACTCATCTATAAATTTACGTAACTAGAGCTTTCATATTAAGTTATCGCAAGCTTTCCGATCTATTGTTAGCTTTCCTAGAACCTTAAGCTACACCCTCAAGCAGTCTTAAACGGATCACGACTCAAGAAGGACTTATGTACTTATTATATTATATTATATATTACGACAAATAAAAGTTCTTGAAAAATAGTTGGTCCTAAAGAAAGTAATATAACTATATACGTACCAACACAATCGGAATTGCTTTTAATTATTTCTGAATTGATATTCGTACGTCGTATATAAACAATATTATCAGAGAAATATTAAAAACAAAATCAACTAAATAACCTTGATTTTGAATATTATAAATTTTTACTAAGTTTGATTATTCTATTCTTTCTTCTTAAATCTAATCTTTAATTATTCCAGTGAGTATGTCTGTAGAAGAGCCCGAACAGCAAAATGCCACTGAATCACCTGAAAAGCCTGGGAGCCATTGGGATGACTACTTCATGGCCATCTCAATCCTCTCGGCAAAGCATAGCAAGGATCCCGTAACTCAAGTTGGGGCCTGCATCGCACAATGGGGCAAAAGATAGAGATACATTGCAAAAATCAACTTTTTGATGACAAC
>JAEIHY010018254.1:0-21434 GCA_018904565.1 Drosophila tsacasi | reverse complement strand
GGTGGGACCAATTGTGGCAATTTTACTTTGCCTCCAGCACAACATAATCCAGTAGATTCAGCAGTGTAATTTAACGCCTTACAATAGTTACAAATTTTTTAGGGTTTTCCCGGATATTGTTCGACTTTTCTTTAACTTATACCTTCCCTAGACCTCCACGAACATTTCAAAACTAAGATTATATAAATCCGTTCAGAGGTTCTCGAGTTTTTTTTTCAGACGAACGGTCACCACACTATTGTTAATATATAGATGTTGCAAATTGTCAAAGTTATAATTTTTTCTTCAACAATTTCACGATTGTTCCTATGGCTGCTATATGATATAGTAGTCCGATCTTCATAAAATTAAAGTCGAATCTCTACAATAATACAAAATGGCCATATCTCAATTTATATAAAAATATATCGCTTTTTATGGCAGCTATGTGATTTAGTCGGCCGATCCGGCCCGTTCCGACTTATATAGTAATGATGGCATATAGAAGACTATCTGCAAAGTTTCATTCAGATAGCTTAAAAACTGAGGGACAAGTTTGCGTAGAAACGGACGGCTAGATCGACTCGGTCATCAATGGTCATCAAGAATATATATACTATATATGGTCGGAAATGTCTCCTTCACTGCGTTGCAAACTTCTGACTAAAATTATAATTAATTATAATTATATAAATATTATATCCTGCAAGGGTATAAAAACTACCATGCAAAATTGTGGTGTTCTTAGATATGGGAATACATAATACATTTATAAGGTAAAAAATCGTAAAATTCAAAGATTTATCACCTATCCTAATTTTAATTCAGCCTCTGCTGGGTTATATTCGTATTAACGTTATAACGTATATATTTGTTATAATGTATTTTAATTTTTGTTTTTGTTATTAATTTATTTTATATTTAACTATAATACAAATAAGTTGCCTTTATATGTATAACGAAGCATTTACAAATTCCAAACAAAAGCTTTAAGCCCTTTTAAGCCACCACTTTAGAGGACCCTGACGATTTATCTGATACTTTTTCTTATCACATGTCACAATTTAGTTCCAGTCGACGATTTGAACAAGCTTGTCGTCAGTCGGGCCATAAAATCATAAAGAAATAGCATCAGCTGTTATTTTTCAGAATGCGGTGGTTACGATTCCAAAAATTAATGACACACAAAATGAAACGCGGAAAGTGATGCTGTCAACAACACTTGTTCGATTGGGATTAGGGAAAACAATGCCATAAGAGAGCTGAGGAGGTAACACAAATATTGGCCAGAGAATACAAAAGACATTTAACACAGCACAAAATAAACAAAACTGTTGGCGATAATTCAATTAAGTCAATACTTTAATACGGACAATTCGCCTACTCTGAATTAAGGATATGTCTTTCAGCTAGATACCTGCTTAGAAACGCAATCGTTTTGAAAGAAAAATAAGTTTGAACGCTGTGCAGGAGGCAAATCCGAAGCGCCGTTTTCAACATATTATTATCTACTCTGAGCTATGGACACTTTTTTATTTCCGAAATTTGGTTTAATTTTAAACTGTATATTGTATTGTATATATATATATATAATTTAACTTTATAATAAACATCTCCCGAAAACTATGCGAGGCTTCAACAGAGCGGAAGAGAGAGAGAGACAGAGAAAAAAGGAGAGCTGAGCGATCTTTTCAAGAATTTCGGCACTGCTTAGGCTATTATTTTTATACCCTTGCAGGGTATTATAATTTTAGTCAGAAGTTTTCAACGCAGTAAAGTATATAGTTGATCAGCATCAACAACCGAGTATATCTATTCTATGAAAACTATAACTCAATTCTAGTCTAGGATAACTATATCATAAAGCTGCCACAGGAACGTTCAAATAATGTATCGGACATCAATTTTAATTTCGCAGTTTTTCAACATATTTTTTTCTGCTCAGAGATGTAGCCATTTTGTATTATTTACGATTTTCGATTTTAATTTTATGCATGTCGGATGATTATATTCACATACCTAGAGCTTTAAGTGGTTTCCCAAATTAAACCTTAAAGTGCCAGAGTTGTCACAATGAAATTTCGTGCTGCTAATTGACCCATATTGCCTTTGGAAAGAAATGGGGAAATTTTTTGATTTTCTAAAATCGATTAAAAATATTTAAAATCTAAATATCATTTATTAAATTAAATTGATTTATTATTTGGCAGAAAAGTCGATTGGCTTCTGGGAAAAATGTGGACCTGTTTGTGGCTTTAATAAATCTTAGCAGATCAAAATTTAGAGTTATTAGAACTATATAATATATAATTGTAATATGGTCATTTAAGAAAACTCGGCTGTGGGTTGATTCTTCATTTTGCTCATTTTGTTTTATATACCTATGTACTATATACATTAGATATTTCAAAACCTAAATATTGTATACTAGTATATTTCATGTTAGTTGTCCGATTTATATATACACACAATACAAAACAAAAACATCACAACATACTACGAGTTCCTGGAATATAGTATGTATATTGTTTATCCCGTTGTTCGCGTCGGAACTGACGATAACGACACTGTAATAATAAAACTCTGGAAATGTCTGGAGTTAATACTAGATCCAATTGGTAAAGCCATGCTTCAGAATATAACAAATTTAGCTTAACATTTCTGCTCAATTTTAGAAGGCATCCCCTTTTTCCTTTTCCGGTTGAGTGACTAATTGCTCATTGGAGTAGCATTGTAGCTCCGGCTACAACCAAGCGATTTGTGATTTGTATTTTGGACCATTGTGCCTGTGCCCGTGCCTCTGATGACGACGACGGTCCATTCTCAGCAGAGCCACAGAGCTAAACCGACATTGTAATTGTCATCGCTGTCTGCATCCATGGAATAAGCTTAGGATGGCGAATCTCATTGTTGCTTGAACGCCTATTATAGTTTTTGTTTCCCAGAACATAATTAATTGCATAAAAACTTAATGGTGTTTAAAAATACCTAAGAAAATCTATTGAATTTATTGAATCTTTAAGTAAGTACCTAAACAATTTTTAAAGATCCCTTAATTTTGTAAAAATCAGATTTTAAACTTCTAAAAAAAAAGATATATGAACTCTAGCTACTCCACTTGCACAGTTTTCGATTACCAGAACAACAAGAAAATAATTCTAAACAAAAAGTATATCTCGACTGAAACTGCCAACAACAGAAATCTGATAAAATAAGACGCTGACTGACTGGATATATCAACTGAGTGCGCTAATTTAACTTCATCAGCGACGATACGCCCACTTTTCCATATATATGTATATTGATGCTGCTGATGTTGAAGTGACGCAAATGTGTGTGGCTCACCAACAATACCGCACGCGTCTACAAAACGAGAGGACGAGGACGAACACCCCAAACCCTCGGTCAAATATACAACAGAAAAAGGGAAAGGGGCAAGGACCAGGACACGGGAGTATTTTCATAGGGCTCGGGATGTATTTTGGTGGAAGGAAAGAAACAGAAAAAGGTCTAAGCTGCGAGCTACTGGGGTTGTGTGAGATGACTTGAGGGTTTGGGGTATCCCTTTGATTGTTTTTTGGGATTTTCATTATTTCATCTCAATGGTTTTGCATTCATGAAAATTGTCGAGACATTTGTTATACAATAATTTAATTTGCTTGCCTCCTAGATAAGCTTTTAAATTATACAACCAGCTGTTATAGTTCAGAGAGTGTGATTAAAATAGAATGCTTCTTATCGCAGTGGTCGTCCGTCGAATAGAGCCGATGAGCACCTACAGTGGCCGTAAGGCAACTATTGTACATTAAATAAAATATAAAATTAACAAACAAAATAATTGTATTTTATTTTTGTTTTCAGCACTAAGCTGCGAAGTATATAGACCTGAAATATCAATCAGTTAATTTCACAGGCAGACAAATATTAGACCAAGAACCAAAGCCAAACTTGATGCGCTAAACTGCAATCCGACCTCAGAAAATATCCTCTGTCAGGTTTTTAAGATGTTTTAACCTAAAAATTAAAAAAATGTCGCCTTTTGAAAGACAGACATCGCTAGATCGACTCGGTTGTTGATGCTGATCAAGAATATATATACTTTATTGGATCGGAAATGACTCTTTCACTGCGTTGCAAGCTTCTGACTAATATATTAATACCCTGCAATAGTATACCAACTATAACTTCCCTGTTTTTCAACATGCATCTATCTACTCTGAGATTATGCAATATCTTACTATATCAGAATTTCGAGTTTTACTTTTATACAAATCCAATAATTATCTCATAGCTGCTATAAACATTTGGTAAATGTAGAGGAAAATGCTAAACGGAAACTGTATAACTGTAAATTTAGTATGCAAGGTAATTAATTTAAACATAATTTGTAACATATGTATACATAATTTTTACATAATTTATGTGCCGAAGTTAGCTTTCTTTCCTTTTTAATATTCATTTACCGATCGTTCCAGTGTCAGCTGTATGATATACTTGAAATAAAGAAAAAACAAGAAAGGAAGCTAACTTTGGTAAGCCGAAGTTTAAATACCTTGGAGTAAGTATTTAAAATTTGGTATGTTTAAGGATTGGTGTTCTTTTCGCTGTCGCGTGTTCTTAGATAATATAAATGTTGAGCGAAACATGTTGACAGTGAAAAATGTTTCGCAACATCTAAATGTTGCGCAACATAAAAATAAATTAATTGGTAATTCCTATGGCAGCTATATGATATAGTAGTCCGATTTTGATCAAATTAAAATCGAAATTCTAGAATAATTCAAAATCTTAAATTTTATAAATTATAATACCCTGCAAGGGTATAATGACATGTCTCAGACTAAACAATCATACATATGTCAAAATTTATTATAGTTATTATTTCTTTTTTATTCACATATGTATATGTTTTCCGACTGTCAGTTTCTTCTCAAACTAGTACCTCAGTTTTGGAGCTATCTAAATTAAACTGATCAGATAGTCTTTTATATGCTCACACTACTATCTAAGTCGGAAAGAGCCGGATCAGACGACTTTATCATATAGCTGCCATATAAACGATCATTAAATGTAGATGAAAATGCAAAACTGTTAATGTAAAACTGTTGCTGTATAACTGTTAATATAGTATGATAGGCAAAAGTGAAAACCGAATTTGCATGGTATGTACTTCATATATAAATGTTTTATATAATTGTTGGTTTTTCTTTTCATTTCAATACATTTGATTAATTCATAATTAACCAATTGTAAACTGAAAGGGTGTACAAGCCTCAGCGTGCCAAAGTTAACTTCCTTTCTCGTGGTTTGAACAGGCAACATACAATTGATTATGTGAGATATATATAAGTTCATATATATATGTATATATATATTTATATGCATATACATATATATATAAATTCAATCACTTTTCTAGTAGCAGTTGGTTAATTGGCAGATTCTATAGCTATCACCGATCGATAACAATAAAACTGTTGTTCAAAAGCGCAAAATGCCGCAAAGTGTGTAATTTGTCGATGGAACAAAAGAGAGAAAGACCGCTGATGGTGACTGCCTGGGACCAGGCGATATATGAATTCATCAATGGTGTGTTTAAGCAGTTTGTCAGCGCCACGTGGCGGGCGACTGCTCTCCGTTCTCCAAGCAGTCTTTTGAATTCTTTTGCTGGGCAACAGCAGGCGGTGGCGGGTGGCTAAACGAATGCCCTCCGTCGCACATCGATTAGAAACGAGGATGAGGGAGTCGTGTGCCGGCTATGATGATGATGTAAAGCAAGGCGTCCGTTAGTCCAATTCAAAAACAGCAGCATCCCAGCTATGTAGCTCCGCAACCAATTCCTCACTTCCCCCAAAAATCGCTGCTGGATACGAGGTGCAGTAAACAGAGGGATTTAAACGCTCTGTATTGCCATCGTTGCTGGCTGGCCACTTTGCCGCCTTCACGTTGTCAACGTAACAACGCAAAATGACCTGCGAGGAACGAACGACTCTATCAATGTATACTTAAAAAATAAATATGAAACTTGTTCTATTAATTAAATAACACGAGTAAGTAGGTGAAATTTATTAAGGAAAATTTTAAAAGCTATTAAAGGAAATACATCAGATATATTATATACATTATATTACGTCAAATATATTCCGTTATATGCCGTTTTAATATATCTTGAAGTTGTCGTAGGAGTATATCCAAAAAATAAGTTTGCAAAACCTTTTAACCCCTCAATATTATAAATTTAACATAATGGCTGTTGCAATATATATAATTCTGGCATTACATTAGTAAACGAGTATACCCTTTTTTATAAGCAAATAATAATACGATGAGTATTTGGCACGCTCCATTGTTAATTTCCCGTGCACACGCCACACACTTACCCATTACCACTTAATAAGCGCAGATTCAAAGTCCCTCGACGAAACTTGCGTTATTTTTCTCATTTTTCTTTTGCTTATGATGATACGCCGTTTATTTAAAGTAATATTTCCGTATCCGGAAAATAATTCGAAACGCGTGTTTCTTCTCAGGCTTTCTAGCAAGGCAATGTAAATTCATGCACGTATTGCATACGATAAAGGTGTATTGAGAGGTGGCATAAAATTCTGCCTGAGCTTACGATATTTAAAAAAAATGCACATAAGCAAGCTTATGATGTGTTACCATAAACCTTTTGACCGTTTATAGGCTGAAACGGGACGGATCGGTAAACTCAAAGATAGCTTCATATATTGCTTTAGATCCTACGGCAGAATATCCCGCCCTTTACACAGCAGACACAAAGAAAGAGATCATCATGCAAAGCCTTATTCATGCACAAATCCCACATACAAAGAAAATAATTTTAATTGTTTACTTCAAGGGTAGTCTTAGCGCTCTCTACTATATCAACGGACCTCGTCGCACCCCTAAGTAGGGTTTTAACTGTGTAAAAACTATTCAGAGCTCCCTACACTTTGTCTTGTAACAATTTTGACCTCTTTTGTTTGGAATAGAAAAACCTTGTCGGCATTTCGCTTTGCGGTTTTTATCTATCCTTTGTTGTTATTTAAGCTATATTAGGGTACTGCTTTCTTCTCCTTTTTCAATTGTTATCGATATCAAAGAAGAAATTTATTTTGATTTGACCTCAAAAGTCTCCAAAGTCTGTGGGTGACGGTATAGATAGATGTACCCTTAACGTTAAGATCTTTGGGTTATAATTTAGTTCACGTACCAAAAAGTTATACTCAATGAATATGGTTCTAATTTTAAGCCGTTATCCGTATATCTGAAGTAAAATATAAAAGAAAGCTACTTTATATAGTTCATTTTATTTTGGTTTTACAATTTGAAATGTACAGTGTATTTTACAATAAACTTTTTTTAGTTGCTTAAATTAATTATTATATATAAGTGATAATCGATTTTCGAGATCTTAAAACACCAACCATGCGTAGACAATTTTACCGTTTTAGTTATTAATTATATAATGGGTATCATACATACATTTATGAATCTTTTCTAAAATTCTCCCTATTTGTATATTATATTCCTACTATATAAAATTGGCTCTATTATTGTCGCGGAACTTACAAAATAGGTTTTATTGTCAATATATAATTTATCATACACGTATAAATACTGATGATGATTATGGTTTTATAGAATGTAATGGTAGTTAATTAACACTTCCGTGATCCATTCTCTGATTTATTATTATTATTAAATATTCTAGTTATTTTTTTAGATCATGATGTCTTGCAGTTTTTAATAGTCATAGGGATAAATAATATTAGGCTAATAAATGCATACATGTCTGCAATTCTGCAATTCAAATACGGAGGCAAAATCAAAATGTATACTGATATGTTTATGCTCGGTGTGAGAAAGGTTCATTCCTTGTAAATAATGTATAATATTAAGGTTAATAATACTATCAAGTAACAGATTGATTAAAGATATTGAGTGATCCACGGCTCATATGGTATTATTCATAATCATCTTAATATTTTATACATTTAAGCAGTTAAAATATTTTTAATAATAGTTCGATATGATACATTCATAATTTTTGATCAAAACAACTTTCAGCAGGTTGCGGTTTTTATAAATATGACAATAACCTGATACTTTATTAATTTTTGCGATGGTAGGGATAAAGTTTTCGGGATTCCTTTCACTATTTGTTCAAATATTTGTTGAATGTCCAAAATGGTGATTTTTTTAAACAGCTAATTTTTCAGAGCAGGCACAAATGCATATATGTACATGTTATTGGTATTCTGGAGATTTTAATTACATTTCCTTAGTGTTGGTTTTGTTCCTTTTTATTCAATTTTTTCAGTTTTTGGAGATACGATAGATATATATTATACGTAATGTTGTATCTTAGATGGGATTTTAAATTCTCTGACCTTGTGATTTGGAATGGTTGCACTCTTCCTGGAGTCTGAAAAACAGTCATGATTGCGAATCGTCGTGATATGTCTATACTTTTTAGATGACTAAAAAAGCTTTTTCCTTTATTTTATAATTAAATGGAATATGTAGGTACTTTCCGGCTAAAGTTGTAATAAATTTGTATTTTAAAAGCTTTTCATAAAGTGTATTTTGAAGTTTGTGATTTATTATATATTGGTATCTTATTTTGAAATTGATTGTTATTGATTGGAAGCATTCTGTGGTTTTAAGTTTGGAATTTAAATCGTAAAATTACTAAGTACATACATATATAAATATCTTTCGAATCTTTCGAAAAAACATATTTTATAATTAATGAAAAAGTTAAATTGATTATTTAATCTACACTGGAGTTTTTGGTACCACTTTGGAACTTATTTTGAAGACATTTAAATCCATCGCTAAATTATTATGTATTGTGAAATTTCTTCATTTTTCGTTTGTTTTCTACACCAATATCTTGTAATTAAATAGATAAACATAAAAATATGTATTTACAAAGCAAACTTTAGCAGAAACTCAAGAAACTGTCTTTTACATTGGTTTATAATAGTTAAGAGACGCATACTTTCTTTTACAAATAATAATTGGGTCTTAAGAGATATTACAGCATAATCAATAGTTACCGTAATCTGAGAATTCCACTTCCAGATGTTCAGTTTCTGGGATTATTTTTCCCAGCTTAACATTTATATCGTTTTCTACAGATGCAAAATAATTTTCATCATGCGGCTGTTGAGGGTTATAGTTATATGTATCAAAAAAATACATTTGCCGATCTACATCATTATTGCCTTTAACTGTTCCTATATTTCTTTCCGAACTTAATGGTGAAGTCGTTAGCCCTCGTAGAAAACGTCGGAAGTAATTATTTTCCTGCGGCTTTAAAATATTTAAGTAAAAGCATATACCAGTTGTAAGATTTCTAATATATATAAATATAACAGCTCCAAAGAGCTCATGCTTGTGAAATAGTGAGTTAGTAGAACATACTTAAATTTTTCGGTACCAATAATATACAAATATTTATTTATTTTAGTTAAATAATAATTTGCTTAATTGATAATGAAAATTACCTCTTTTAAAAGTGATCGATTTCGTTCTCGAAAGTGTGATTTCCGTATTGGATATGTCCTTGGTATACCAATAATAGTACTATGATCTCTTTCGGCTATTAAATCGCTTGCAATGCGACCTGTAGTTGCTGCTCCTTGATTTAACTGTCCACTTTTGCCATATCTTCCTGAAAATATGCTTTTAGGATTTTCTTTATTACTTTGGTATTCTTTGACATTGTAAGATGGATAAGATGTTGAAGTTCCGATGCGTCGCGTAGTTGCTCGACTCCCAGCTCTGTGATTATTTTTATTGTTAACTTTATCGCTTGGCAAATTTTGTTCATTTAATATTGACATGCGATTACTAAATTGATAACTGTCACCGTCGGGGCTGCGGTTCTGATCCATCATAATTGATTCAGAGGAGGAGCTGCTTAAAGTTGAAGGATTGTTATTTGAAAATATGCTACAAATGTTTAAATAAAAAATCGTTTTATTTGAAATTCAATTTTGTTTTAATAAATCCATACTTTTTCCCATTGGCTATTTCCTTGAGAGCGGCAGCACGTGCTGCCATTTCTTCATCCCTACGTTGCTGTGTTAACTCCTTAGCCCGCTCTGTCCAGATTAACTCTTTCAGCTTTTGAAAACTTCCTTGTATGGCAACAGAATTTTGATTGTCCTTAGTATTAGTTCCAATTCCTCCACTTTCGTTTGGTATTCCGCCCACATAACGATTTTTATTTGATCTTCTTGAGGAGGACGCTGAATTTCCATTTTGTGGACGAATCTCAGAGCCGTAAAATCGAGTTTGACTTGTGCCTAGTGGAGGATTACTCGATCCAAATTCCACCAGTCGCTCTCTTTGATGGTGTTCCAAGGGAGATATTGGCATCCGTTGTGGCAAACTTGGCTCTCGACTGACAACTCGACCAAACACTGGCGATCGCGATCTTTCCTTGCCGCCCATCCTAAGTCTGTTTAAAAATAAATTAAAAACCGGATTATACAAAACTTAAAAAATATATAATTCCGAGACTCGAAAATAAATCCATTACTGCAATTCAAATAACATAAGAAAATATATAAGTAAACTTACGATCCCAGCATTCGTGAGTTTAAATAAAGTGGTTCCCAAACATTATACGTAAATGGGTCACGATACGTTGGTATTTCATTTGTGATTTCTGCCGCTCTTGATTGCCTCTTTGAAAATCTTTAAATTAAATATTAAAATGTAAATCTTGTAATTCCTTTTCCACATCGGTAACTTGCGAGACCCTTACATCCACATGGCGCGCAGTTGCTCACATGTTGGCTCTTGTGAATTTAGTGAAAATGTTTTTGGCACAAAAACTTCACCAACTGCTCGCATGCCCCCGGAAGTGTCGTCCGTTTTGACCGCATTTTCCTTATTCAAATTTCTCTCCCGGCTGCGAGGAGTGCCAAGATAGTTTGCACTTCCATATTGAAAGGTTGCCAAGATTACCAAAACATCAAATTGTATGTACTTGATCTGCAGAAAAATATTTCATTAATCATCTACTTTTAATTCTGTCTACTAGAAGTTACACGTATGTATGCAATGTAACACTCATTTTATATATCTTGTATACATACCAATAACCAATTGTAATACATTTTCAGAAGTTTATTAGAATTCCAAAGTGGCCACTGAATAAAAAATCGACCCTCTGGCTAGCATTTGATGATATGTAAGTTCTATTAAAATAAAAGAAAAAAAAAAACAATTACGTCTGCACTTAAAAAATTTATTTACCAGAAATCATGCAAGGCGTAAGAAAAATCAAACATTGAACATAATCATATATGTATATATGTATATATATATATATATATGTGTTCGCACGTGCACGACATTCAAAACACAGATGACAGAGACCAGTGATGCCAACTGCACCAACTTCACTTCAAAATGTTGTAGCAGAGTGTAAAGTTGTCATCTCTGAGTACTGCACGTTGAAGACGCAGTCGTGCACGCGCGAGAACGTTTTCGAACGAAATACAGTATGTACATATCTAACGAAGTTGAATATTTTTTATGTGATGTTGCCTGATTTATTCAACTTCGCCAGGTACATTCTGTATACTGACGATGACTGCTGAAAAGCGCGCTCAGCTTCACAAACCATTAAAACATTGGTTGTTTCTGTTCGGCCAGAAACATTTGATAGTATTGATTCTATTGAAACAGTCAAAATCGTCATTAAAGTTAAGGCTTTTCGGAAAATCACGGGACATAGTTTTGTTAATACGCATCTATGAATTTAATATTATTTTGGCTCGTTTTGAATTCCATTCGGTAGGCTATATGTTGCCATAGGATTAGTTAATATATACATATGACAATTAGCGAAAACCTCTACACCCAAAAACGTTAATACCCAGTACCTAAAAAGGGTACAAGGTAGTATAGGTTAGCGTCTCTCGAGAAAGAAAAAGGAGACTTCTCTGACCTCATTTTGATCAGCCTTACCAGCCGAATTGATTTATCCATGTCCTTCTATCCGTTCGTAAAACAAAAGATCTCAATCTCACCCACAAAAGGACCCCATACGGGGTTGATTTCTACTCGCCCGCAAATTTTCTTAATTAGGCTCACTTTGTTCACAAAATGTATGCAAATTTGTTGATTGAATTACGATAGAACTCATTAAGTACTCTTCCAAATTTGGTGACAATAATCATTCATTCCACGAAGATCAAGTTTGTTCTAAAATTATGCTACGCCCGCTCCCGCTTACAATATAAATATAAAACCAGAAAGGAAGCTAACATCGGCACGCCGAAGTTTGCTATCATGTCATGTCCGTTGACCGCCTGTCTCTTACTTTCTCGATATAAAAACTCTCTAAATTTGTAGCTTTATTCCCATAAAGTGTTCTATTTACATTTACTAAATGTGAACTATGTACATATATACAGACGTTAATGGAGACAAATACAACAAATTCTAAATTCGCCAAGCTGCAGTAAGCTGCAAAGTATCCAGCTTTGAAAATAAAGACTTTTACCAGTGTGCAGAATAAGAAATTAGTTAATTATCTTTTGGTAATGCTAGTATTAATTGTCAAAAATTATACTTATAGATAACCTTGTTAAGAGGTGATTTTGCTTAATTTTTTGTATCGCTTGTTTATATAAATAGACATATTAAAGTACGCTCCTCTATTTTGTTCATAATTTATCATGATTGAAAACGGTCGACTATGTTTTACAGGTTTCTTATGAACTCACAGGTAAAATAGCAAAATACAAGGGTATACAAAATTTCACTTCCCTAAATTTGCTTAATTTCTTGTCATTAATATTAAAATTAAGGGTGCGTAAGTATATTTATTGTGCATTTAAAAGGTACAGGTGCCGTGCTGAATAAAAAAAAATACTCTAATGATGCAATTAGATTTGAGTAATGGTGCAAGTTAATCATGTGCTCTTCACCATATATTTTTTCATTTACTTTTCCTGCATTTGGCATATTTTCTTCCAATTATGTAATTATGCGAGTTAAATAGGATGCAAGGAAACGCTTTCATTTTGGATACTGCCATGGATGCCTATAGAAAATCCACGAATCACAAAAAGGAGGTTTCGTCCCGCTGAAAAATACCGCACAATTTTTTAATAACTAATAACTTAAGAAAATAACACAAAAAAGTCACATTAATGTTTGTTTTCTTCTTGTGGTTAGTTTGGTTTCCTTTACTTTTTAAATTCCTGCTGACGTATTCAATAAAGCTTCTTCAAATTTGTTTAATTTATGAAATGTACACGAACACATCTTTTATATTTACTGTAAATAATTGAATGGAACTAGTGAGCAAATTATATCCTTTATCAGACTTTTGTGTATGCATTTCATGAATGAATCACATGAACTCTTATACCTATACCTTATACTACAGCTTTTTTTAATGACCAAGGTCTTAAGGACATGCGCAGAAAAGATATCCGTCGGCAACAAGCTCCAGAGATGCTGAATAAGTGTCTATACATACGTGTTTATAATGTATATTTTTTTAATTTTCGTATTACGTTTCAAAAGCACAAAGCAGTAGTATTTGGGCCAAGTGTGTAATGATTGTCTTTTAGTTATGTATGAAAGTTAGTGGTTACAGAGTTCCTTCAATATTAATATTTTTCGCTTGTTACCAAAGAATTTAATTTGTACTACGACGTATCCAAACACTCAATGTAAACTGAACTAAATGTTAAAAGAAGAACATGAATGGCAGGTAGCTTCCATGCTTTTGTCTTCAGATGTAGCTTTGCAAGCTTATCCTTGCATTAGTGTGTATATTTAAATATAAAAGCTCCATGTGGTAAAGTTTTGATTGCGCCGATACTGGAGGGCCCGCCTTGTGTGCCTTGGACTAGGCGCAGTTCCTAGAGTTGATACTAAAATTCCTAACGGGTTCTAGTTGCATGCTGGTGTTAACACCATGCTCAAAATGCAGAGACATTTTTCCCGATGAGAGACATTGGACTAAGTCTAAACCAACTATATATATTTAACCTACTGCTTGTGTTTGCCAAAGATTTCGTCGACCTTCTTCAAGACGGCTTCAATTGTTTACAATTTTAATAATATTAAATTCACTTATTATATATAAGTTTTACTTACTAAATACATATTTATATATTTATATAAATAATAGTTTATTTACAATGTTGAAAAGGAAATCCTTTTAAATTATCAAGATTTGTTTGAATATCGAAGCTAATTATAATAATAAGTCTATAAACACTTGTTGTCTTGATGCAAAATACATAACTATTTCCGAGTTCATGTTTCTTATAAATATACAACTTCGGGGTTGCTTAAATAAGTAACACTTAAGGAAAGCTCTATATTGAGCTATAGTAAATCAATAAATTCAGTATGCTAGTATTTGCATATGTATATATATATAGGTATATAAAAGTATACAGGCAAATATGTTGATGTATTTCTCCTGAAATTCATTATAAAAAAAAATTCTTCCAATATAGCGTTATTTTCTAGTGAACAAAAATGAGTGAAAACATCAAAGCTGTCGTTCGATGTCGACCAATGAATCAAAATGAAATTGAAAATAAATGTGAAGTGAGTTTAACGGAAATTACTACGAATTTGAATCGTAATATTATTTCAAAAACGTCGATTTCAGAACATTGTGGATATCAAAGATTATTCCGTTTCTGTTCTAAATCCATTAGCACGTCTTGCTCAAAAAAAAAAATTCATATTTGATAGTGCTTATAATATGAATACAAAAACAGAAGTTATTTATAATGAAATGTGCTATTCATTAGTGGAGAGTACTATTGAAGGATATAATGGAACGATTTTTGCGTACGGCCAGACAGGTTGTGGCAAAACACATACAATGCAGGTAATTTAAGAATTATAAATCAATACTTTTAATAATAAAATATACTTTCCTTACAAGGGCACTGGAAACATGGACAATACAATGAGCGATGGAATCATACCAAAATGTTTTGATCACATATTTGAAGCAATATCCATGGCAACCAATATTAGATACTTGGCGTTCGTAAGTTACCTCGAAATTTATAATGAGAATATTCGAGACTTGCTTATGACGACAAACGATGGTGGCTTGGTTAATCATCCACTTAAAGATATACCGGGTATTGGAGTTACAGTACCAACATTAAGTTCCCAGCCAGTTATTAATGCAATGCAATGTTATCGCTGGTTAAATATAGGCAACCAAAACCGGATAACGGCAGCAACATTAATGAATGAAAATAGCTCACGATCGCATACAATGTTTACCATTACTTTGGAGCAATCACAACATTTTACTACAAATATTACATCAGAAGATACTGATCTTGATTCTGAGATCCTGCGAGCAGGAATACGGCGGGGAAAATTAAACCTGGTGGACTTAGCTGGTTCAGAAAGGCAACGCAAGACGGGAGCTCAGGGAGAACGCCTAAGAGAAGCAACAAAAATTAATTTATCACTTTCGGCTTTGGGAAATGTTATATCATCGTTGGTAAATGGTAAAACCAAACATGTACCATTTAGGGATTCGAAACTTACACGTCTGCTACAGGTAAACTACATAATATAATTCAGAGATTAGTGCCCATTTTTAAGGGGTTACACACAGCTGTTGGTTTGATATATTTCTTGTTTTATATGCGTTCAATAACATATCGAAAGGTTGTTCAATTATTTTACAAATTTTTTCTAATAAAATAATCGCGAAAAACTTTTGAATATATGCAACTAAGTTAGGTCCATAAAAAATGAACCATAAAATCGTAAGTGCATTGGTATAAAACATAAATTATTTTATGGCATACTTTTGTTTTTTCTTTTAATCTATCTCTACCAACTTCCCCTTGCTTTCAGGACTCATTGGGAGGAAACACAAAAACCCTTATGATATCCTGCATCTCTCCATCAAATATTAATTACGATGAAACAATAACGACCTTGCGCTATGCGAGTAGAGCAAAGAAAATTGCAAATAAACCAACAATTAACGAAGATCCCAAAGATGCCAAGCTACGACAGTATCAAAATGAGATACTGTATTTAAAAAAAATGTTGGAAAAAACGCAACAAAAGATCGATTACGGAAATAATGAGAAATTAGGTCTAATGATTTCAAGCAATGATGTAAAATACCAAGAAACCACAGAAACCATCAGTGCCGAAGCGATGAACTCAAAGTCAATGTTACCTGATCAATCAAAAGAAGAGGAGATACAATTAAAAAGTGAGGAGAGAAAATTAAAAAATGAAGAGATTCAATTGCAAGCGCGTAATCGCATATATCATATTAAACGAACTTTAATTGGAGGTGAGCGTGTTGGTGATTTAAAACTTAAGGAACAGCATAAGGCCCGTAAAATTGCCGCAGAACGTCACTTGTATGCTGTAGCAAATGCCTTGAGCCGTGTTAATTATGAAGATCGAGACCTCTTACAAGGTCATTATGCTAGTATAGCCCAAGAGATAAATATTAAAAATGAGCACATACGATATTGCCAACAAAAAATTAAAATGCTTAAAATGGAAGTTTCGGATTTGAATTCAGAGTTTCAGCTTGATCGTGAGGATTATTTGGATGAAATAAGAAATCTTGGACGTTACATTAAGTTTTATCAACAATTATTTTATAAATTTGATTCAATTTTACGTAAAAATGATAAAAATTGGTAAGAAATCGACGCAACAATAAGAACTAACCTAAACGTGTCTTCTTAAGGTCTCCGGATATTTTAATGGAGCACTCAACATGGAATGACGATCTGAAAACTTGGAAAATTCCTGACAATTATTTGTTGAGGCTTCCACCAGCTAATCTTAATTCCGGTAAACAGCGGATATATAGTTCGGCAGGAATTAAGAACGTTTCAAAAAACTTCAAGAATGATGAAAAGCAGCCTTCTGAACATGTAAATATTTTTTATCTACTATATTTGTGTGAAAATTTTATTTATTCTTCAAAATGAATATTTTATTAAAGGATAACCTTAACATATCGAAAGAAAGGTATAACGTGAATGTTCTCAAAAACTACTTTCGCACATCTCGTCCAAACAATAATAAGGAACAATTCGGAAAAACTTCACAGCAGTTTAAAAGCATATATTAAACAACAGCATGTACAAATGATCATATATATCGTATAAATTTTCATATAGTAAGTAAATTTATTTTAAACAATACGTGAATTGAATACTTTGAATAAAGACAATTTAAAACGCAAATATTGTATTTTATTATTCTTCATCTTATAAAAATTGCACAAAAATTCACAAATTTAATATAGGTATTTGCTTTAAAAAATGTAGGTTTTGCGTCACTTGATCAGTACAAGTCTGACGTCCCCTTTGTAGTTTGCAAACTAGTACTTTTAAGTTGATGTTTTGTGTGTCATACAGGCAAAGAACCTTTTAATAACGATTTGCTCTTTATAGTTGTGCAAATTTATAGGAAATGCCAAAGGAGCACAAAAAAAGACATATTGATCAATTTAAGCTATTTTCGGCTATTTTAGTTGGCCGGCCCGGCTATAAACGCGTTGTTCAAAACGTGTGGTCATCCAGTTCTCAAATTTTTTACGCAGCGGAAAAATGTTTATTCTTTCTACTCCTTTTTCATCATTTTTTGAGGGCTAATGATGTGGTCTTTTTTGCTGACAACCGGCAATATTTGAAACACTATATTCGTTAACCTACTGATTATTCTTTTTAGAATAATAGTTTTCTCTAGGCCATATCAGCTAATGTTCTAATTAAGAAGTTGGCTTTTAATTTATAACCAATTGTTAATTTTATATAAATAAATAATTTTGTTTATATATAGGATATAGGATAATAGTTTTGTTTCGGACTTTCATAGCCACACCGCAGACTTGGCCGAGATTTATCAAAGACTAAGTGCAGAGTTCTTCACACACTTTTTAACACACAATTATTAATTATTAATTATTTAACGGGTGGAAAGCCGCGGACAGACTGAGGCTGCTGCGACGAAGCGGCCTCTATTTATAGGTTTGAAAGATGGAGATTTTGAGAAATAGAGAGAGAGAGAGAGAGAACGAGAAAGAGAGATAGAGGGAGGAAGAGAGCTAGATTAAGCTAGATTAAAAATAGAAGTAGAGCTAGTAGTGAGATATAGAGAAATTGGCAGAGAACAAAAAAAATCAGGGAAATAGGTAGATAGAAATATATAAAGTGAAGACCGACAAGTCACCTCCCTCGACTTTACGGACGTGGTGAGAGGGCGCCGTGTAATCAGACGCGACAACGGGTTCTCGAGGAGCTTTCTGGAAGAGTCTAAGATCAGCAACACGTGAAACGGCCTTAGCATAAGGCTGGTCCTCGCCTGGGAGATTCCTTAGGACCCAGAGAAATCCGAATATGCCAGGGTTCTTCAATGTCTGAGAGCGCAAAATCCAGACACCTATACAGATTATGGGTCATCCTCAAAGCTTAACAAGAAATAAAGAAGTGTCAGCCATTTCTACTGCTTATAAACCAGCGTTGCTTTCCGCAGCTGGAATAAAGTGATTTTGAAATTCGGCACGCCATCAGAAAGCTCAAGATCAAGGCCTTCCTTGCCGAACTAGACTAGTTACTGGAGGAGGTGGACGACACGAACAACTTGTTGGATGACATGATCATCAACGACAAGACGCCTAATTCCACTCCGACAAATAACAATGCCGTCAGTAGTGCAAATTAACTTGAAGCGCAGCTCGCACGTTTCATCTAATTTGACGATCCTTCTTAGGGAGAAGGAAATCGACATTGCGCTACTTTAAGAACCATGGACCAGGATCAAGCAAGTTTCTGGTCTGACACCACCTGGATACACTCCACTCTACACTAACTCGACAGGTATACCGAGAGCATGTATAGTAATAAAGAATGACTTTAACGCTTTTCTGTGTTCTGATTTCAGCACATCGGATCTAGCAGTTGCGAGAAAGCAGACGGGACAGGAGCGCTGAGAATTTCTGGGTACATGGCCCATGACGACCCAGCTCCGCCAGAACCGGTGGTGTTCGGGTACGACGTGAACGCGAGGCACACGGTCTGGGGAATTTCTGAAACCACTTTTAGATTATATTATATGCCTTAACGTTTGTAACAAAGGGAATACACCAACTTTATATTTCTGAGCACGGAGGTCTGCTAAGGGTGGGAAGAGGTGCTAGATCTCACCTTACTCATAGATCATCGGTACCTTGCTCATAGTTATCGGTACCTATTAGTAAAGCGATACCGAGACGTAATCCACTCAAAACAAACTGGGGCAAATTCAGCGAAATTGTCCAAGCTAAAGTTAGTAGAAGGAGGACAAAGGTACGATCCGCGGCCAAAGGCCCTCGAAAAGGAAGAAGAGGACTTCACGAACCTACTCAACAACGCCTTTAATGAGACATGCAAAGTGTCATTCTCAAAGAAGCAGTATCCACCGCTGTAAACTAAAGAGCTGAGTGACTTCAGAATGAGAGCACGAAAGTCCTTTAACGACAGCTATGTGTCCAAAGAATGGGCACCATAGAAAAAAGTACAAAAGCAATACAAAAAAGTGGTATACGAAGCCAAGAAAGAATCTTGGAACAGCTACTTCGAAGCTTTAGAAAAGAAAGGATAAATAAAGCCTTAGTAAGATCCTTCCTAAAGGGCACACAAGCCCATCCCTAATAAACAAACCATCAACCTAACTCACATACTGCTTCCGTGGAGGAAATTGATATTTATATCAAAGCCAGGCGGGAGGGGACATATCCTAGCAAAGAACTATAGACCAATCAGCCTAACATCCTACCTCCTGAAGACGAATGAGAGGCTAATGGACATTCACATAAGATAAAAGGCGGAATGAGATCATCTGTCGGACGCGCAACATGCATACCGAGAAGGTCGATCGAGCGAGACAGCACTGCATGAAGTGGTGAGTGACTTAATTACAAACAATACACGATGGCCACATTCATAGTCGAACTGGTAATACAAGCGAAGTAATTAACCCTATTATCTCTTCTCCCCATAATAGGAACACCTCAGGGCCTCTCAAACTTATTTTCATACTTGAAAGACCTCAAACCTTTCTCCACAATTGGAAGACCTCAGGGCCTCTTTCTTATTCTCACTCAGAGGTCACCTGAGAGAGTACGACATTCCGCCCACAGCACCCGACGGGGGCTATGCGAACCACGAGTGTCACTTGAATCGGTCGCAGCCCGCCCGACGTCGTGATCAACACCGGAAGGCATCACGGACCCTGGATTCCCACCCGATTTCTGGCCCACAGCAACCATCGCCACGGGTGGTCGAGCGCTTGTTGTCACCGTCTCTCGTTTTACTCATTGTCAATTTCCATACCAATAAAAGCTAAACTTATCATTACCGAGTCTCGCCCGCGCGTTATATCCTGGGATCGGGTCGGCTCTTTCTTTCAGCAACCAACCCAGAACAAAAACATTTATCTGAGACGAATCCTGGCCATCCCTGAGTCACCCGAGCGCTGACAGATCGTCACAGTTGCACCCGAGACATATGAAGTGGTTGCAAGAAAACCGAAGCCGATAGAGGAATGTCGAGCTGGGTATACACAGCGACTAAGGACGAACTTACGGGATACGCAGCCGAGTTTGGAATAGACACGTCAGGATCAAACGAGGAATTAAAAAGATTATTGTCAGCGTTCTCGAAAAGGGTTGATCATAGGTAGGTAGGTTACAGCGGTGAGGCCCCTGTCTGGGGCCTCCAATTAGAGCTGAGCTCCTTTTTGATACACTCCCTCTGTTGTCCTGTTGTGGTTGTAATCCTGCTTTAATACCATCCTGAGTCGCTGAGAAAGCCTAGGATTGCTGAGACTCTCAGCTTTCCTATGCAATCTAGTGGCTTCAACTGGTAAGCACCGAAGAGGCGTAGTCTGAGGCGATTTAGGGCCGGACAGAGACAGAGCAGGTGCTCTGGTGTCTCTTGTTCCGTGATTTCCTTGCAGCTTCTACAGCTTGCGTTATATGGCAGTCTCATCTTCATTGCTTGCGTTCCGATCGCCCAATGACCTGTTGCGACCGCTGTGAATCTTCTGATATCCCATACTGTTAGATAGCAGTTTTCTGGTTCGATATCTGATACTGTTGGATAGCAGTTCTCTGGTTCGATTTTTGTCGAAGTTCGGCAAAAATTTCTTCGATCCTTTATGTTCACTCTTGCTTTACCATTCCTTGTTGGCTGTCAGTTTGAAGTGGTCATGGATCCTAGTCTGGACCCAGTTTAGTGAGATCGGTATCAGTACGTTAATATCTTGCCCTTGCGAACCTGTTCGGGCTAATTCGTCCGCTTTCTCGTTCCCTGGGATGTCGCTATGTCCCGGTACCTAGGTTACTTGTACCTCGTTTCTTTCTGCAAGGTTATTAAGGGCCTTCTTGCATTCTGCCA
>JAEIHY010018253.1:0-11394 GCA_018904565.1 Drosophila tsacasi | reverse complement strand
CAATTTAAAACGAGATTTTCCCAGTGATTTTCACCTGATTTTCCGTGGCCAGGCAGGGCAGGCTGCATTCGCACTGATAGCGCGATAAGCAGCTTACCTGCATGGAGCTCACCTGAGCGATTGCATCTCTCTGGGCGACTAATGAAATGGCCAAATTCTAGCTTTCCTTTCGGAATACCCTCCCCCTGCCACACACACACACCTTGCGGCTGCGGCTGCTGCTGCTTCCATTTCAATTTTCCCGTTTTTTGGCCATCATAAAATATAATTGTTTTTCCACTTGGGCCCCTCCACGAAAGTGAAAAATAAACTGCCAATTCCACATTGGCGACTGGCTAACAATAAGCTACAGCAACAAAGGCAACAAATACAGTGAGAGAAAAGGCCACAACAACAACAACAACAACAATGAACAGAAGTAAGCTATTTGTTTAACAGCTGCAAGTCAGCAGAAAAAACATATTAAAAAAAAAAAAGGCGAGAGAGACCTGGGAATAAAGCAGCCCAGGAGCAGGTGAATGCCGCCAGGAACACGTCGACAGGATGGTATCCTTGGTGTGAAAATTAATTAACAATTTTTTTAATATATAAGGAAGTATATATAGGAAATATGTATAGAAAATTTGTAGGATGATTTACAGATTGTAACTAATTCTATATTTTAATAAACAAATATTTAATATTGAGAAAAATCAAAGGAAGTTACAGCTTTTTGCATTCAAAATTCTATTATACATTGAGAGGCTATTTTTTAAGCTATTACTTATTGTAAATTGCTTAAGCTTATTGCTTATATTAATAAATACAAACAAAATTAAATGTATAAAATTATATACAGTATTTTTACTATAGCTATATCCACGAAAATATTTTATTAACAAACTCATGAGTTATAGGATTTTTTGCTTGGGAAATTAATATTTTTCTATATAAAAAACTTATACAAAAACCATGATATAATGTGTCCAAGCTCACCTAATTCAAATTTATTGTAAATATTGACTATATTATGATACCGAATTATGCCTTTACAATTGCCTAACATCACCCGATTCCTACAGGGTATTCCCTGGCCAAAGAAAAATGACCTAGGCAAGGGCGTTCGTCGCGTTCGGCTGCTGATTCTTGGACTCGAAATGGAAGCTGAGACCGCATTTATGGCCCACCAAGTTCTACTTGTATATATAGGATATAGGTACGATATATATGTGTATATATATGTATGATATATATTCATATATACCCCGGCTATATGCGTAGCTGCTGCCTACAATTTTTACCTATGTGCCGGCACTGCTCCGACACGGAATTCATTTAAAATTTAATGACCTAACCGTCGTTGTTGTTGCTGGCTGTATGCATGTCCTGCCAACCGACCAACCAACAACAACACCATCGAAGCGATATTAAAATTCATTAAAAATGATTTGCGTAAAACGCAATTTTATTTTTTCAACGCCAAGGGAAAAAACGCCCAAAAGAGAGAAAGAGAGAGAGCGAACAAAAAACAATGAAAATAGAAAAGGAAAAAACAAATAAAACATAAAAAAGAAGCATGGCAAAGCGGTGGAAAAAATAAAGTAGCAACACTTCAAAATGAAACAAATAAACAGAAAACAAGAAAAAATATTCCAAGCGGATCGGAATTCAGAACGTGGAGTTCCTGGGAAATATGGTATGGCTGTAACCATTGTCCAGGGGAGGCCAGCAGCAGGGAAGGGGATATGGGGGAAGCCCCATAAATAGAAATGCCGAAATACACATACACTACATATGCATATACATACATGCAATTCTCCTCTCTTCAATGGCTTTATAAACCAGTTCTTTGGTCCAATAACCTTTTGTTGCAATCGTTTTTTGTTACCATTGCAGTTTTCGGACTGTATCAAGGCTGCGGTATCAGCTTAAACATATTTACTTTGCTAATTGTTTTCATTTCATATTTTTTGTATTAATTTTGAAAAGCACCTAAAGTAGTAGAGCATTACAAAAAAAACAGGCTGCAGATAATAAGCGCAAATAATTGAAAATCAGAAGACATTGTCTGCACTTTATAAGAATTTTAAAAATATGAATTTGATAAAAACTGTGTTTAAAATTAAATTAAATGAAATTATTGCATTTTTAGCTTAGTTAATATATTTTTAAGCTTTAATTTTCCCAAAAATTGTCTTATAAAATATGATGGATAAATATTTAAATTTTAATACTCCTTTCGGGGTATTATAATATCATTTAGAAGATCAGAACAGTGTAAAGGAGTCATTTTCGATCCTAAAAACATGTATATTCTTGATCAGCATCGAAAGCCGAGTCGATCTAGCTATGTCTGGTAGAAAAATAAATTTACACATTTTTTCGATACTTTTTACGGGGTTTAATTGTTAAAATTCTAAAAACGAATTCCCAATAATATATTTTTAAAATAAATTCAAATTCAGTATGCAGATTAATTAGCCTTAGAATTCAAATTAATTAACTTTTAGCTCAGTTATTATATTTTTAAATTTCAATTTGCCTTCCTTTCTTGTTTGGTATTATGAATATTTTTCTTGTTAGCTATATCATTACAATTAATTGAAAAAAAGGAACTTAACTTGTAAAACTAATGTCCTAGGATATTATCTTTAATTTATTTCCCTAAATTACCTTCCATTTCAGTCAGAATAAAAGTATTTATTATTCAAGTACTTCAATGTTAGTTTCCCTTCATCTGCCATCTGCCTCTGTATTACATTATCTGGTCTAACCTTTAACACCATTACGTTTTGATTGGTTGGGACTTTATGTTCGCTGCTATATAATCCCTACATTATTATCCTTTGGACCCGCCCCTCGCTGTCAAGCTCATAGAGTCCTTCCTCTTCATCCAGTGGCCACTAAAAAATTAATGAAAAAAATTGCCTGACGCAACGTACATATAAAATTAAAAAATTTATTGCTTTCACTGATAGGCGCAACACACACACTCAGAGAGCCCCGCCCCTCCTGTTGTTTCTACCTTATTTCGTATTTTTTTTCTGTTTCTTTTTTTTTTTTGCGTCACGCAAATTAAAAACACAAAATACAGGAAGAAATGGCGCACAAAAGCCCTGAAAACGGTGAGTTGGAAAAGAGAAACTTTTAAAAATATTGCGCTAGGCATTTATTTTTAACAATCCATACATTTTATATGTTCCACCAGAACAGAGGCGTGGCCACGGAGGCGGGTTACGTGCTGCGTGTTGTAATTTCCATGTAGACACGGCAACAGCAGCAGCAACAACAGCAACAACAGAAGCTGTGGCAGCATCAGCAACAGCTTTCACCTTGTCGCTTTTTCAATTTTCCCATTTCCATCGCCGCTCCTTATTGACTTTCCCCTCTCGACGGCCACTCCTCTTTCTCCTCTTTATTATTTCCCACGAAGCCTCCACTGCGTATACGTAATATGCGTGTGCATACCCTCGCGTCTCTGGCATAAATATCTCTAGACGCGCTATTTGCGCCCAGTGTATATCTGTATTATATTACTTGATTTGATTTCATTTTTATTTTCATTTTTATTTGTATTCTCACTGTCGCCCTTTGCTGTTGCCACTTGCAAAACATTTCACAGTCTGTTGCCTGTTTTGAGTCCCGTCGTCTGATTGTCATTGAGTGCCAGTCAGCCAAACGAGCCAAAGGGGGGCATAGCAGCTGGTGTAGGTGTAGGTTTGGTGTGTGGATTTCCCCAAACTTTGCCTGTGGATTTTCCGGCCGACTTTTCTGTTTTCTGGCTCGCTAAGAAGTCGCGATTTTTGGGCTCATTAAATTTGACAAAGATTTGCAAGAAAGAAAGAAAATATACAAGAAAACATAGAAAAAAAAAGGCAGAAAAAAGTTTCCTTGCCGTCTGATTCCTGTCTGATTTCCAACTTTTCGACTTGAGCCATTTTTTCCGAGAGTTTCCATTTCCCATTTCCCCATCGCTTGGCTTGTACTTTTATGAGTTTCATGTCAACTTGATTGCCTAGACATATGCAGAGTGGCAGAGTGGCAGAGAGGCAGAGTGGCAGAGGGGCAGAGTGGCAGAGGGGCAGAGTGGGTCAGAGTGGGCCAGAAGGCCGTTGAGGACGCGGCGGAGGTCAAAACACTTTGTCACCGGCTCCAAAGCTACTGCTACTATGCCACACAGCTCCTGCTGCCGGTGAGCAATTAGTCGACAGGTGACAAAGGAGTAGGGTCCGGCCGGCACCCGGCACCCACACATGGCAGCCAAGGACATTGGCTAGAAAATGGGCGGGGCTGGCTGCGAAAACGAAAAGAAACGTGTGCAAAGCATAGAAAATATGAAAATGACAGTTAAGCTGAGCTCTGGAAGATATTCTTAGACTGGTTATTACCCTGGAAATGGTTTTTTACCAGTAGAAGTATTAATAATTAACAGAAATAAAGCTGAGTGCTAAATAGAAGTCGGTTTAACTTATTTACTGTTTTATTATTATTAAATTTATTTCTTAAATATATTGTAAATATTATTATAGATTAATTTAATTTTTTAACTTTGTAGTTTTCTAATCTTAGCTTTATTTAAGTTGTAACGATTGCATTGCCTTTTCATTTATCATTTCACAACAAAGGTTTCGTGGAAAAAACTATCTTAACCGAAATTACGTATACGCATTGTGGAATTAAAAAAAAAAAATGCTGTTAATTCTGTTATTTGTTTATAATGTCCAAAAATATTACATTTAAATGTATTATCTATTTTTTTATTATTATTATCTTACGTATTTTTTATTAATTTTATGTGTATTATTTAATTTCGCGAATATTGCCAACTGTTCAAGTCCATTATATTATTTGATGTCAATAATTTCTGAACTTCTTCTTTAACCAAAAAAAAACTTAAATTTTAATGCTAATCTTCAATTTACAATCCCTTTTCACACTTCTAACTTCTTGTAAACATTCCCAAAAACAATGACTCATTCACCTTGTGTTTTAAGGCGAACGCCAAGGCCACTCGACACTCGGTAATTAAGCAAATAAAACAACCTAATTATCGGGTATCATATAGTCGGAAAACCAAGCACTCGACTTCAGAGCAGACCCCATATTTTTTTCATTGCTTTTTTTGCTTTCTCCGCTGCTTTTGCGCGACGCGAGCGAAACAATAACAAGAGGGATAAAAGCGGAAAAAACACGGTGTTCGCCGTGGCCATTGTGTTGGCCGTACAGGTGGAAAATACGTATGTGTGTGTGTGTCCGCGATGGCGATATTTCAGTGCGTAAAAAAAGCTTAAGCTAAAATGGGATTAGAAACAACAGAAGCGACTGGACAGGACATGGCTGGAGCAGGAGGAGCAGGTGGAAGAGGACAGAGCCCTGCCATGAGGAATGGCAAAGTCCTTTAGTATGTGTTGTTTACTCTGCTGTTGTTGTTGTTGTTTACTCCTGCTTCTGCTCCAGGTTACAATCCTGCTGCTGCTGCTGCTGTTGCTTTTATTGTTGTTATTTGAGTGGCCGCACAGCTGGCACATCCATACGCACTCTGGCCAGCAACAGGAGGCAGCGGAAAGAAAAAATTACCCGAAAGCTTACCTGAACTTACCAGCGACTAAGAAGGTATGTTGGCTAAAGAAAATGGCTTAAATCATTTTTAAAATAAATAAAAAAATAGTTAAATTAAAAGGAAAGCAGTAAATAACATTATATAAAATAAGTATTCAGAGAAAAGTGATTATTAAATTCCAATAATTTATATAGAATTTCCAGCATTTTTTCTTTGGTTCTTTTATATTTTTTGTATAATATTTCCTGCCATCCTTCTTTCATTCTTTTACATTTTTAATTGTAACTTAATTAGTAAATTTATAACTATTTACATTTATAATTTTCATCATTTTCCTAGAGCATTTCCCCTTTCGACTTGTTGCTTTTCGAAAACTTCTCCTATTGTTTCTTTACATTTCGTTTTCCTTTGTACTTTTCGCTCTCATTTTTTCGGGACTTGTTGTGTTGCTAACGAAATTATTTAGTAGACCCGCGTGGCTGTCAGAAGTGAGGAGCCCCGGAAAAAAACCTGGGGAGGGGAAAAAAATACACAAAACGCCGCAAAAGGAGCGCTCGGAAAAGCTGTCCAGATGGGCAGCCGCCCAACAGGACATTGAGTGGCAACTAGTTCATCAGGTCTAGGTGTCACAGCTCCGCGGTTGTCTCTTCCTTGTTCCCTTCTTTTTTTTTTTAGCTTTCTCCCTTTCTGGTTTCCTCTCTCGTTTTTGTGAACTTATTTTTTTTAGCAGTTCTATTTTGTTTTTAGTTCCCTCTGAACTGAAGCTGTGCATAAAAATCGCATTAAAACTAAAGGAAAAGTCACCTCCCTTTGGTGGAATGAACACAGAAAACCAAATTCATGTTCGCACCACACAACAAAAACAGAATAAACAAAAGCAACAACAATAACGGTCAGGATAAGGAAGGACATGCATATACACAGGAGAAAATCCGTAGAGAAGACAACAAGGCTAACTTTGGATCTTTTGTACCTTCGTTTTATGACTGTAAGCCCTTAGCACAGTGCATATAAAATGTTTTGAGATATAAATTAAATATTTTATGAGTTCATTTTTATCGAAACTTTTATTTTTTTAGTTCATTCAGGTTAATAGAGGGATTTATAAAATTTGTATATTAAAAAATATATTTCAGAGATAAATTTTAGTTTGTTGAGAGATATTTAGAAACTCCTTCTCAAGTTCTTCAGCTAGTTTATATTATTTTTAAGATATTACTTTTATTAAATAAATGTATAAGATAATTGTTATATTTATACGGTTAATGGAATGATATTAAATTAAAAAGAAAAGACAAAGAAAAGGTTATGGTAAAGTAATATCACATTTTTCTGAATTTAAACCCTTAAATAAAAAACATAATTTTAGTCTGAGGCTTTTAATGCATTGTAGGAGTCATTTCCGATGCCATAAATTATATATATTCTTGATCAGCTTCAACAGGCGAGTCGATCTAGCCGAGTCTAGTTGAAAAATAAATTTTAAAATTTTTCCAATATTTTTAAGGGGTTAAATTGTTAAAATTGTAAAAACAAAATTTGCAATAAAAATTAAATTCAAAATACATTAAAATTCAGTATGCTGATTTCTTAGCCTTGTAAAAACTAACTCAGAACTCAAATTAACCTATTTTTTGCTTAGTTATTATATTTTAAATCTTTAATTTACCCAAAATGATGGAAGATAAATATTTACTTGACAAAAAGTCTTTAAAATTTTCCAAAAAATTTTCCTTTTATTAAATTTGAAATATAGTAAGCATTTTGTTAACAGAAACCCTTTGTGATTATAAATCAATGCATTTTTGGCTTCGTTATGATTGATTTTATATTCGGCAAGGACATGCAAACTTCGGCTTCCGCAAGGAGCTACCTTTTTTCTATATTTTATATATTATTATATTATTATATATTTTTAAAACCCACCTGTCCCACTGTGCGTGGGCGTATGTGGCAGACTTTTTTGTTGCCGCTGTTGTTCCTCTGCGTGAGTGTGCCTGTGTGTGTGGGTGTCTGTTTGTTTGGCCAGCTTTATTTTTTAGCTTGCTGACTTTTCCTTTTCTGAATTTTTGTTGTGCTTCTTTTTTTTGTTTTTGGTCGGGGAAACACAGCGCCTTTTGATGTGGGCTTATCAGATATCAAAGCGCATAACTGATAATGTGGCAATTGAAGGAGAAGCTCAAACAACAGGTGGTCGAGTCGCGTGGCCCTGCTCCGAGGCGGGTTGAGGCAAGTGGGGGGCTTGGCCCGTGTTTATCCTGCCTCGTCCTGCCGCGTCCTGTCTCGTCCGGCAGCAACCTAGCCTCCTACATAAGTTGCATGCTGATTAAATCTAAACTCAACTGACACGGGCAAAAGGCAAAAAAAAAGGCAGAACGAACGCTAAAAGTCAAAGGCAAAGTTCAAACAGGTGAAATGGTAAAATGCTAAAATGGGGGGGAGGGGGGAAATGGATGATAGGTTCATCCATCGCAGTTTTCCTTATCGAATGGATTTTCTTTTGTCTGGCCGGCTTACCTTTTGTGAATTCTGTTTTCCCTTTTCCCATTTCCGTTCGTTTGATTTTATTTATTTTCGCTACGAAACGTTCTCTTTTTCTTTTTGAAAAGGAGTATTAAAATAAAGTCGATCAGCTCGTTAGGAATGTCAGGCTTAGCTTATTATATAGTATTTATATAGTATCTAAGTGGATTTTAAATATATTTTCTTAAATATGTTGAAACCTCTGGAAAACAGAAGCTCAGAGGTGGCTTACAAAGTATTTACAGCTTGGAAATTAATAGGGTATAGGATAGAAACTAAACGACATTAAATTCAAGTTTATTTCGAGCCACAATTCTCAACTTTTCTAGCTGAGAAGTAGGATAGTAAGGCAGTGGGGTTTTTATTCGAATTTGTTTATATTTGGTTTAGTTTTTGTGTATTTTTCTTAGACAAAATACAATACAAATTGCTGGGTTTATTTCTTCTTTAAACTATATATTAAATATTATTTGTTAACTATAAGTTAGAGTATTTTCCCTTTCATATAAATAACATGCACTTTTCCCCTGCAACCATTTCTTATTTGTCGTTTTTGTTTTGGGGTTTCCTTTTTGCTGATTTGTTTATGTTGATAATGATTACAATGTTGTGTTGCTGCCGCCAGCTTATGTACCCTGCCACAATTTTCCCTCCTCCCAGCTCGGTCCCCCACAGTTTTTCAGCTCCCCCTTCCCTTCCCTGCCCCTGATTGTCCCGCTCATTATCGCGGCCATCTTTCAAGCGCTTCAAGCCGGCATACATATGTTAGTTGGCCTAAACTTGAAAAGCTTCCAGCGTCATACAAGTGTGGCCTACTTTCAGGGGGGGCCTGTGTCTGCTGCAAACATAAAATCAGCTAAAACGCTGCCACACACTCCTATTTATATACATATATAAAAACACACACACACACATATAGTGCCACACAATTTATGCCCCTTTTTGCTGAAGCCTCAACACCGGCCCGGTACACCTTGCGGCATTTAATATTTGTGTTTCGCCAGCGAAGAGCATTTTCCTTCCAACCCTCTGGTGGGGTTTTCAAAAAAAAAAAAAAGAAAAGAAAGAAAAAAACCCAGAAACCAGAGGAAAGAGGGAAAGGGGAGGGGGGAAAAAATGTTACCTGCCCCAGCGCCAACGTTGTCGTCGTTTTTTCGTGCAAATATAATAATGTCAGGACTGCGCGTCGACTTGTTTACGCTTTGGCGAAGGCTTTTCGCTAAGGCAATTTATGATTGACCGCATGTCCTGGGGGAGGCCAAGGACCTGGCCGCAATTGAAACTTTAGCGCAAGCACGTGCCAAATGTTTTCGCTGGCGGCTTGCGACGATTACAACAGGACCTCTCTTTCCCAACAAAAAAAAAAACAAAAAAAAAAAAAAAGAAAAACCGAAAAACACCCCATCAAAGGAAATTTGCTTAAGGGTGCCCGTGTGCACGTGTGTATATATAGTACATTATAATTACGTTTCGTGGAGGTAAAACCAGCCAAAAATATTCGGTGAATAAATATATATACATATATACATATATAATATATGGCCAATAAATAGAAATTCGCCTCAGATGGCTCAATTTAATTGCCCCTCAAAAAATATGATGACAGCTTAAGGAATGTTAATGAATGAGGTTTCTAGAAAACATATTCGAATTTAATATTATTTTAATTAATATAAAATAAGAAAAAACACCATAATGAATATTTCAGATTTCTTAATTTGTTTCAAGATATTATTTATACAAAATGTTGCCAAATGTTTAATCTTTTTTGCAGAAGGTCTGCTTTCAAATTGTACAAATAAAAATAATTTACTAGCTCAGCAAACATGAGGGAAAAAACTGCACAAATAAATCAGTTGAGCTAATGCTGTTAGTGTTTGTTTAAATTAATTAAATTATCATTATAATTGATTAGTCACAAATGTTGTCATGGTCCGCATCAATTCCCCAATGCCTCATCCTTGCTGCCAAAGGACATAGTGTATATATTTGTGCTCCAAATGGATTTTGAAGCATCGGATAAACAATATATTATATTTCTATAAATCAAACTGCACTTTTTCCCCACGTTTCTGTAGGGGGGCAAAGGATATTTATACACTTACACACTGTGTATGTCATATGAGTATTCAAAGCGCAGCCAGGGAGACAAGGATGCGACAAGGACCAAGGACCAAGAACACACACATTGAAAGTGGGGGAAAGAAGAGCCAACAGACAGAGTGACTGGGATTCAAATGGCATTTCGTAGACAATATGCAAACATATAGCATACTAGACATGCTTACAAGTTCCCTCCTTCTGGAAAAAAGAACCAGGAAAAAAGGGAAAACTTGGACCAAAAAGGATGCTGAGAGATAGAGAGAGAGAGAGAGAAAGCACACCCATACATGAATATTGAGAACTGCGATTTGATAGTATTGTAAGAAATTCTAAAAAAAAGGCACGGAAAAATCCCAAGATTCCGGGTAAAACCAAGCCGACTTGTCCACGGATTAAGTGCATATATGCTGGTATATATGGAGACCAAATAGCTTGGCCTCCGAACAGTTTGAAACTTCTGTTCTTCTTGAAATAAGCTTAGATTTACACATGGCTTTCTCCCACAGTGGAGCATACATTTATATATCCCCCAATTTCCCTTGATTTTTAATTGAAATGCAAATTCGTTTATTTAAAGCCATAAATCTATTATCGGTTAAACGAATACAATTGTCGCTTGTCAGGGCAACACTTGAAATGGTATTCCCACAAAAATAAAAAGGAATTAGCTAACCTCGAAACGCACTGTACTGTACAGTACAGTCCGTGCCGTCTTGGGCACCCGGGTCAGGTCCTGTGGCTGGTTTAGGGAGCGTCGGCAGCAACTTGGGGTCCAGGGCCATCTATCTACTATCTGCAATCTGTGGCATATGCAGCAGGCTACATACACACACCCCACACACACACACACACACACACACACACCCTTGTAAAGTGTGCCAGGGTTGTGCTAGCTGGAAGCCAAAGTGTTCTGTCCACAAAACTTTGTGCTTGGCTAAGAGGCAAATCGAAGAGGCAAACCGGAATGGCAGTGGCAGGACGAAGGTGCCTGCAATTTATTCCATATCTCAGCCATATATCTTCAAGATGGAGCACCCACACACAACATACACAGGCACACAACACACAACACACACACGCAGACGCACACACTCGCACAGAGAGCAACAAATTGTCATGCAGTGCAATGCAAAAACAATTGCCCGTGGTCGGACATCAACAACATCATCAACAACAACGCAATAGATTGATAAACATAGACAACAGACGCCGCATAAACTGAGAGAAAA